>JAQGBY010008288.1:0-10818 GCA_034698785.1 Mycogona germanica
CTTACCCATTAACCTAACCTAGGTCCTCTAACCCTTCCCGGACCATCCTAATTTACAGAATTCGATCATTTAGACTCCCCTTCCTTACTTACTCTGCCACTCTGGTGATCCGCCATTTTGTCCAGCTGATTTTTGACCGTCCCCAGCGCCCCTAGCGGACACTGCGGCACCTAATCGTGACACTATATAGACAAAGATGTATATAGTGGCCAAACCGAAGTCACAATATAAGAAAAGGCCAGGGACGACAGAATTAAAAAAAGAGTCCATAAATCGGTGTTTCATTTAAATATATATTATATTTTATTGAGAAATCTCACGATGAAAGTACAAGCGCATGTCTGTGATCATCCCTCTAAACAGATGGTCGCACTCAATTTAATATTTAGAAATTTACAGCTATATTGAAATAATCAGTACATCTTAGTAATTCCATAGAGCGAACGGAATTTGTTGTGTATATTCATGCCGAGTAAGCAGAGCGTGGCCAGTCTTAGCGAACGACGCACATTCGCTCCCGCAATACTATGAATAATCTTTTCAACTTGCAACACAATATAGTAAACGCTAGGGTCTCTTGCGCGTCAAGATGCCAGATTGATGTCCGCATGAAACGAAATGCCGACCTCAAGCAAATTTCAAATTTTAAAATGTGTTCCATTGGTAATCTAGTGAATGACATATTGGCTCCAAGTATAGCTAGCGTGCCGCTACCACAATAATACTTTTTAAAATGACATCATCTTCGCCGTTTTTCAGTCTTGTGGTCACCCTGATTTAGCGTCCGCGTTTTCTCAAAGCTTCCACTTTAGGCTAATTATGTACACTTTGACGTCTTGGACGCGCAATGATCTTCCTCGCCATTCAAACCGGATGGCTTCCGCTTATGCGGTGACCTTCCGCGCCGGGAGGATGATGGCGGTGCAGTTTTTGGATCCACCTCTCGCTCACAGGTCGGCGACACGAAATCGTTGGCAGCACCAGGGTGCTCCTTTCCCAGCACCATCGATGGGAAGATTTTATAACGGCACCTTGATTGCAATGTGACATGTTAGACCCAAACAAAATTATATTTCCTGGAGCCAGATGCGCAATGATTGACAATGAGAAAACGCAAATATTTTAAAACATGTCAAAATAAAGGGACAGTTTTATTTCAATCCCTGCAGTGAATCGAGCAAAGCATAAAATAATAACGTAAACGAGAACAACTTGTTATAAGAAGGCATATACTATTTAGTCATCTTGAATTTCTTGAACAACGGGTGTCTTTCAGCTGGATTTCTGTGCCTCGATTCCATGTAAATTCGGTCGTCGGCTCCAGAAACAGAACTCATATTGACCGCACGACGTTGGAACTATTAAAACAGATAATGATCAAGTTGAAAAAAAGATTAAAAACCATAATCCATCATAATCATAATGGTTACAAAAGAAATTGTTCGTGTAAACGATGCAAACCTTGCCACCACGTTGCGGTAGGGCTTCCCCTGGCACTCTCTCCTCTTCGGCATCGGCGTCATTAGCCGTCAACACTTGCTGCAACATCTGAGTTTGTTCCTCCCTGGTCTTGTAGAATAGCTCCTCCTGGTGGAAGAAAAAAGGAATGAGATATTTAATTGACCTTGCCAAGCCCACGAAAAGCACTTCCAAAATATACCAGAGCACCAGTATTTCACTGCACACTGCTAAATTTTTTTTTTATATACTAGGGTCAAGATCTCAACCAATTTACTGTTTTAAATTTAACGAAATTTAATTTGAAACAGTCCCAGAATAGAGATAATTTTTTTTAAATCTATGAAGTTGCTCCAGGACTTCTCCAATCAAGAATAAAATTAGGTTTTCAGTGATATCCATGATCAATCCGTGTGTCATCATACCTCTTCCATTTTCGGCAATTTCGTGATCACCTTGTAACTGTAACCCTGATTAACGAGAAACCGCTGACGCTTTCGTGCGAAACTCATCTCAACAGTGTCTTGAGACACCAGCGAATAGAAAAAAGCGTTGTACTCCTCAGCAATTGCACCTGGAGAGGAAAAACCAAACATTTTAAACAAAACATTTCAACAGAAAAAAAAAAAAACTTGAGCCGAAACTTGTTTTCTGCTGTTATACCCTTCTTGGCACGCAGAATACGACCCAGACGCTGCGCCTCCTGACGACGGGATCCGCCGTGCGATGAGATCTGGATGAGGACGTTGGCCTCGGGCAGATCGAAGGAGGTGTCTGCCACTTTAGACACGAAGATGGTATTCACCTTAGGATTTAGCTTGAAATTTTGCAGAATCTGCATGCGCTCCATTTGAGAAGTCGGACCATAGATGTAGGGTCTGTATAAAAAATTAAAACAAGATTAGAAATGATTATGGATCTATGGGATTGGCCGAGTTACAAGTGAGAGCAGTTGCAACAACTTGTCGAAACACTTGCTTGTTCATCTTGATGGCGTAGTGATGCAGAGCAAAGACATTGTCAGAGAAGACGATGATCTTGTCGTTGCGACGTTCGTGGTACCGAATGAGATACTGACAGGCCCGAAATTTGTTCGGGTTCATCACGTAAAGGAGCTGCAAGGCAAACCGTAAGTTTGATCAAGGTTTTCTAATCTATCAATACGGTTTATTTAATGTTAGATAGGCAATATGCACAGATCAACTGACCATCTTTTTACAGCTTCTGGTGGCCAAATACTCGCGGTAAAATTCTGGAGTCATCGGACACCAAACCTGACAAAATAGAAAATATAAAAAAATTGCATTTATCACGAAAAGAAGTTTTTCATTCATTTCCCCTAGCGTTTCTCTTCTCCAAATTAGAAACAGACCAAGCGCTAGAAATGAAATTTTTCAAATTGCACAATTTTCAAGATTCATGTATTTATCAGACACTAATAAGATGCAGAAATATGATTTAGTCGAGTCACCGCACCTCGGCACACTGCACCCTGGCAATGAAGCCCTTTTTCTGCAACTCGAGCCAGTTGGCCTCGTAAAGTTTGGGACCGATGAGAAAGTTGAGATCTTCGATCTTGTCATCCTCACGCACCAGCGTGGCCGTCAGACCCAGCTTGCAGTGGGCCTGCACGATGGTCAACACTCGCCGGAACATCTTGGCTGGAATGGTGTGCACCTCTGACAATGGCACACGACAACGATCAGACGTATTAAATTGCAAACGAGGTTCTCAAAGGGTCTTTCATTAATTTCACTAGTCAGCAATACGCTGTAGAAAATTCATTTTCAACCCAAAATCAATTAAAGAAACTAATGTACTCTCAACATTGCAATTCTTACCGTCCAATAGCATAATTCCCCACTCCTGCTCCTTCAGCCAGTCCATCACCTTCTCCGCTTCCCACGAGCGCTTCTGCTGATGCGTGATCATCGAGTAAGTGGTGACGCAAATGCCGCAACCTTTTTAAGAACAAAAGTACAAGTTCCTTACAAACAAAGTAAGGCCAAGTCATTGTTGTGGTCCTTCTATCCTGCCACGGCCAACCCGCTTACCCATTGGTTTGTCCTTGGCGTCCGAAGTGAAACGACAAATCATGCTGTCGTCGGCTGTCGACCAAGTCTTGAACTAAAAATTTGAAAACACGCACGTTTCTTATGTTTCGATGGGCCAGTAAACCTTCAACGACAGTGGTTAGCTCTTCAATCAATATAATAAATATGGTCGCAAGCCCAACCTGGGATTTCCACTGCTCCACCGATACTCCAGAATTGCACAGCACCAGCGCTCTCTTGCGGACTGTACAGCAAGCAGTCACTCCAACCAAACTCTTGCCAGCACCTGTGGTGTGAGGAAATGTTGAAAAAGTTATGGGCGGTAACATTATCGGCAATGCAATTAAAGAGTCTGGGGTTTAGATCAAATTAAGGGGAAAGTAGATGTAGATCGAGAACGTACCGCAGGGCAGCACGATGACACCGGACCGCGCTCGACCATTGCCGAACATCTTTCTCAGACTCTTCTCCTGGTACGGTCGCAGGATAGCGCATGGTCGAAGATCGATACTGTACAGAGTAAAGAATTCGCGATTGAAGATTTGTCTTAAGGCATGTTGGTTACAGAAATTCATTTTTTAAAGTTTTAATATAATCTTTATTTTTATCAGTC
Organism: Mycogona germanica; assembly: GCA_034698785.1. NCBI lineage: Eukaryota > Metazoa > Arthropoda > Diplopoda > Chordeumatida > Chordeumatidae > Mycogona > Mycogona germanica. The sequence goes on from JAQGBY010008288.1 coordinate 4,126, forward strand.
AATGATTTTTATAGTAACACGAGTAGAACCAAGTTTCCAGAAAGAGTGAAAGGGAAGCTCACTTGATATCCGGGTTAACCGTGTCGTTTCTGAAGTCGTACTCAGCCAGCAAAGGGTATTCGAGATCGATGCAGCGCTTCTGCAGTGTCTCTATCATCTCCTGGTTCACCTCGAAGGCGACTGCTTTGGTGTCCTCAAAGTCCTCCTCGTCGTTGTCCATCTTGTCGAAGTAGTTGACAAGATCGTCGGGGATCTTTGTCTCCTCCGAGGGCGGCACCGCCCCACCATTGGCGGCATCGCCGGAAGCGTCCACCGAGGTAGATGCAGTTCCAGACTGCGGCTTGATAAACTGTTGCACCAATTTTTTAGGGGAACAACAAGTTAATATCTTAATGAAGTAAAATAATGATACTTTTATACTTGATATGCTTAATGATAATTAGGTATTTTGAGAACATAAATTGTCCAGAATCTTTTGTCCATAAATGAAAAAATTAAAGTAAGTTCGAATTGACAACCAATAAGAAACTCTTTCACAATTGCAACAAAAACTATTAAAAATAAATACAAAACATACAATCAACTAACTAACTTTGAACTTGACATAACAAACGCATCAGAACGGAGTACTTGTAAAATAATAGTGTTCAGTAATTAATAATTTCATTAATGTAAATATTAATGCAAAAAATAGAGGATGACAATAAACATAAGAATTACCGGAAGCAATGATTTTTTGAACCCCGAAGCCTCGCCAAGATTGATACCAACAGCGACCGAGTCCATGTCTTCTTCCTCCACATTCGCTCGGAGTCTGCAGTTTTGGATTCCCGGATCTTTCAACAACTTTTGCAGGACATCCTTTAATAGATTATAAAAAAGACCAAGAAATTTGAATCCATTTCACATAACTCAATCACCAATTCACAATCAATTCGCCAGCATGCATAACTTGTGCAACATGCGTGTTTCGATAATCAAAATTTTACCCACCGGATATTGACTTTCAACGAAGTATTTGTTGCGCTTCAAAACCAATTTCACTTTTCCATAACTGAGAGTACAGAGCTGTTAACAGGGTGTGTAAAAATAGAAATCGCATATCAATGAATAGCCAAACTCGATTTGTATTCACACGTCACAAATAAATCGATACTTGACAGTCTCGCAACATTGAAGTCAAACCTTAATGAATTCAGCGATTCCATCTGGAATGGTCGTCTTGCTCAGCCGCTGTAGACACTCGATAATATCGTTGGTCTGCAGTCCGACTGAAACGGCGGCGTAGAGTGAGTAGGCAGTCAGCTTGTACTCGTGAATGTGTTCGGGACGGCAAACGGGCTACACATAAGTGCGACGTGATTGGAAATTATTACATACCCGTTTACAGTATTTGACCACACAGGAAAAAAATAGTATATGTTGGTCTGCTTAAACTAGGACTGCTTACCTCGGAAATAGCAATAAGGAAATCGTGAGCATGTTTGTACAGCGGAGAAAAGGCTTCCAGGAAAATGTGACCATTGGGACCCTGAAAATTTTTGCAAAAAAAAAAATTAGATCGGCTGTCTTCGTTAGTGTCTTTAAAAATGAGATGAAAATCTGCCAAATTAAGGGAAAATTAATATGGAGACATGAAATTATGCTAATTAAGATTATTTGTGAACGAGACAAGATTTAGCAGAGCAGAATATTTGAGTGATGGATTTGACATGTTTCATAAACAGCAACTCGTCGTCGAGTCGGTTTCTGTCCCGTATTTGTTCTCTTATGAGACAATTATTTTAGTTATATCGAAATGTGTGAATTGCTTGGATGTGTGGACTAACTCGTCAGACAAAATCAACACAGTCACTATATCGCAAATATTGGCACAATTCAATCCACTGTATTTCTGAATTTTGGTCATGTCTTGACAAAGTAACAGGCAGGCCAAAATATTCGTCAGTTGTGACGGAATTCAATTTTGATTCACATTTAAATGATGTTATATGAAATGGCCTTATATGATTTTATCACAGGGTCCTCTTTTTTCACACATTTATTACACAATCCTCAATTTAAATCAATTACGGTGAATAAAAAATGTATGATCAAATGTTTTCTTTTATTCTCCAAAAATAGTATTTTTCACAAGTAAAAAATACTAAATTTGAAATGTTTTAATCCTGAAACAACTTACCACCCATAAAGGTCTTGAGGCGTGGTCAGGTTTTAATTGCAGCTCGGAGCGATAGTCCTTGGCGCCATACTCATCCTCTGGTCCGTCTTCGGTGACTTGCTTGCTGGCAGCACGGGGAATTCCATCTAAACATAAATGTGAGCAAATTAAAAACATTGCCAAATGATTTTTTTAAAAATTCCCAAAACAACTGCTCACATTCATGTCAATGTAAAAAATTCCAGTTTACCCACCTGCATCAGCAACATCCCCGTCAGCATCATCGTCATCAACCTCTTCGTGATATTTGGAACGTTTGGATTCTTGAGAGAATAAAACATTCCCAGAAATATATTATTGTCGGTCAAGAGATTATTTCAAGCCTTCGCCGGATACAAAACTGTCACATGTGCAATGAATGTCATTCTAGTCCTAGGCCAACTCATGTACTACGGTACTTCTGTAGTACTACCCGCGATGTACCTTCACTTTGCTTTCGATCGAAACCGTTAGAAATAACACAAAATAAGTCTTGAAGCTTACCTCTTTCACTAGAACGCTTAGATTTCTTTCCGCCACCCATTTCGGCAGATTTTGTTTTTACGAAAATCGTATACACGAACCACCCGACATCTCGATCTCTGACAACTGAAGGCAGGCTTAAGGGATGCGCGATGGAATCAGCACTATCAAACGGTATCCATCAAGGGTCTGAAACTATCGATAGTAAATCGATAGTTAGCTAGTGGAGGGTTGATCGGTTTGGCGCTGAAGATGGCCACATTCTCAGACCGATGCTTGATCAACCGTGGACTAAAATGAAATCTGGACACCGAAACACCTGCTCTTGTCCTGTCAGCTGTACAACAAAAATTGTTTATTGGTTATTGAATATAACCAAAACTACTGGCCATTCGTGACATTTGGCCATTACTATCGATTGTTTGTTTGTTACAATCGCCCATCCTAAAGATGTAGTATGCAAGCAATACACTAGAGGGCGCTCTCCATGAATGAAGTGGTGTTTCTAAACTTAACGTCTGAACATTGCCCGAGATTTTCTGGTAAACAATTTCGAAAACATTGCGTGGTTTTTACTGATCGCCAGTGTCCGGAGAGTACTGACCGGTTAGTTTCGGAAAATACTGAAAAATTACCGTTTTTTTTAATGCGTTTTTCCAGTTAGTTACTTTGTTGAAAGAACTTGAGAGTGAACAACGAAAACATTTTGTGTTTGACACTCAATTGTTCCACTGATCAGATTGTGAGTAAGACTTCTGCATTATTGCATGCAAATGCTTCGCAAGCTGGCATTTAACCGGATCAAAGCCGGTCCGGCTCACTGATCAAAGCAACCAAAATTATCTTTTAAGTAATAGCGATGCTGATGTTGCTAGTATTACCCTCAAGTGTGGTCATTCTAGAGATCCTCACTAAATTCACCCTACATATTATAACATTATGACCTACAGCGCCATCTAGCGGTCTGCTGTATCTTGCTTGCATAGTTTTGGAGTGATTTTAGAACATTATAGTGTTCCCTATCTAAAATAACTCCATTTTTGTTAAGTGCCAATAGGCCAATTGCATAAAATAAATACATGGTACGTCAAAAAGGACTTCTACCGTAATTTTCGGCGTGCAATGAGCAGGCAGTCGAAGCCATACCAGATGCATCCGCCTGGTGCATTGTCCGCACACGACAAATTCTCCGCACTACTTAAGAGTCGGGTCATTAATTAATTTATTACGCAAACTAACGCATTTTTACATGCCCTATTTTGTTGTCGTTTTGTAATTCTAGACAATGGCGTCGTCTCTGCTGCTTCCCAAGACGCCGATCAGTCTCCTGCAGGAGCTGAGCGCTCGCAAGGGTATCACACCGAAGTACGACCTCATGTCCATTGAGGGCGCGGTCCACGAACCTACCTTCGTGTACCGCGTGTCGGTCAGCGACATCACTGCAACCGGCACCGGTCAGTCCAAGAAGAAGGCCAAACACTCTGCCGCCAAGTCCGTGCTGGAGATCCTGCAGTCGGGACACTCTGACGGCCTTTCCTTGCCGGGTGGTGAGCCGGTCGGCGTCGAAGGGTACGTTTGCTGGCGGGCGCTCATTTTTTGTATAAAATGTTACGGTAAAATTAAATGAATCAGATAATTAAATGAATGCTAGATTTAGAGCAAACTTGATGCTCCCTTGTTCACCTGACGTCCTAGTTGGTTGCGGGACAAGTGGTGCTACGGTCCCTGGTTCGATCGATATCCGTGATGTGAGGTCCCGACAGTTGCTTCTGTATGTAGCTGTATGTGATTTTTCGTTCCTTGGTTCACGTAGCAAGGACATCGATCGCTTGGGTCCGATTGTATCTCCGTACGACGACGGCCTCGCCGGCAATCCGGTCGGCCAACTGCAGGAGCTGAGCATGTCGCGTCGCTGGCCGCCGCCGTTTTACGAGGTGATGGACGAAGGTGGGCAACCACACGAACGCCTCTTCACCATGGGCTGCTTGGTGAAGAACTTCTCTGAGAAAGGTGGGAATCATGAAATGTTGATTGCGGCGTGTCTCCTTTGCTTTGTGCAAGTGTTTTACTATAGCAAATAATTTAATGTGAATGTCATAATTATTCCGTTTAAATTGTTTAGGATCTGGCAAGTCCAAAAAGTTGGCCAAGCGTCAGGCCGCCTACCGCATGTTGGAAAAATTAAAGGACTTCACTCTGATAAAACCGGAGAACTGCGCCAACGCCGATGACGACGACGAAGAGGTGAATAGAATAAGCGATGCCTTTGAACACTTGTGCACGGTTGAAGTTCCGATCAAGTCGCTAGTCTCGGATTTGATCAAACTTTAGAAACTGACTAAGATATCTTAAACATCAATTTTCCTGTGAACACGAAATGCAACTTGATTTAATGGCAGCATTTAATGACTTGAGTTTGAACGTCTTACACATGCACCTGAAACATCGACGAAACGTCAAACATTTTACCTCCGATTCCTGTGCCTTACATGATATTTCATTTAGTCGTTGGGTAATGACCCAACGACTATTCAGCTAGTCAAAACTTTGTTACTTTTTATTTGTTTCCAATCAACTGTAGTCAACCGCACTACAGGCGTTACGTCCTCCTCATGGTGCTTAGGCACTATACTTTACTTTAGTTACTTTTGCATGCACCTGAAATATCGACGAAACGTCAAACATTTTACCTCCGATTCCTGCGACTGTACCCTTACCATAACAATTAGCGGGGGCATCCCGGGAACTCAACGGAAACTAACATTGAAATTTGTATGGCAAGTGCGATCGCAATCGTAATCGTTTTCCCCTCGCTAACTAAATGCTAAATTATGCTAGTGTGGTGATTGTTTTTTTCCCCCTATGTTATGTTTTAATCGTCTCCTAGTTTTTGGGAGGCCCCCGTGATTTCAAGGTGCCTTCGCTGAACCCCTCGTATAGCCAAAAGATTAGTCAGTTCTACAAGAATCTGAAAGCTGTGCCGCGCAAGACACTTATCAAGTTACACAACACGACCCTGCCGTCTGAGAGCATGGAGTGCATCGATTTTCTTCAAGAAATCGGATCGGAGAACAACTTTGAAATCACTTACGTTGACATCGAAGAGATCAGCAAATCAGGTGAGCTTCACCAAGTAGATAACAAGAAACGAATGACACTATTCACGAGTACGTCGGCCGCGGATATGTTGCAATTGCGACGGATCTGTAAAAAAGGCCTGACCAGACTACACAATTAGTTAACGTTCGTGTAAATATATTGTTTCTCTCCTAGGTAAATTCCAGTGTCTCGTACAGCTTTCAACCATGCCCGTAGCAGTGTGTCACGGCACCGGTGCGAATCCCAATGATGCCCGAATCAACGCAGCAGAGAACGCCCTGAACTATCTGATATTCATGACTAGGGATGGAAGCAACACTGCCCCGGCTGCTCTCTAAACGGGGAAATAAAAGGCGGGGCTAGCGAAATTTCCTGCTAAAGTAGACCGTTCATGTTCGCAAACTGATACACCGGGGTGCGCAAGGGGCATTTTTGTAGCTTCAAAAACGACAAAATTCAGACACTTTTAGGTTTATCAAGCACAAATTTTCTAGTGGTGAATTCTGTTGAATTTTGTCACTGTAAATGCACTTTGAGCGGCCGGTCGGTCGTTTTCGAATTTGACCGTAGCTATTATTTTGCGAGGAACTTTTCTTAAGAAATTATAGTTTTAGTGAAACTGGAACAAGTTTCAGTAATTTTATTTATTGCGTGCGTTAGTTTTAGGTAAAAAAAATCCTAGTATTGACGAGTTCACGAATTATTGTGCATCTTTTTGTTTCTTATCATTTGTAAATAAAAGAAACTAGCATTCTGCTAATTACTAAGCTATGGAAATCATTCAATTCAGGTTGTCACAAATCTCCGGCCACAATACTTTAGATAACAAAATCGAACGACTCGTCGTAGCCCAGTTGGTTTAGCGACTGACTGGTTTCGGCGGTCCCGGGTTCGATTCCCGGCGCGGGCTC
>JAQGBY010008289.1:0-10815 GCA_034698785.1 Mycogona germanica
CTTTTGTCGGACTTGTCCCGACGGAACCCCATACAAGACGAAGTCTTGACTAATTCCCGTTTTTTACCAGCATGTCATCTTGAAATTCTCAGGAGGCTTTTGTCGAATCTGTCTCGATGTCATCTTGCAATCCTCAGGAGACTTTTGTCGGACTTGTCCCGACGGAACCCCATACAAGACGAAGTCTTGACTAATTCCCGTTTTTTACCAGCATGTCAAATGACCCTGCTTAGATGTTTCTGTTGCTGATCGACAGGACAGACAAAAAAGCCCGTCGAGTTCGAGCATGTTCCACTCACTATGTGGATATACTGGATTTACTGGCTCTGCATTTTCTGATATCAATCGCGTGTTTCACGCTTGTAATATGGCGCTACTTTTCACGCGATAGGCGAGAACCATTGTTCGATTTGGGTCAACACCGCCACGCATTTGCTCATTCATGCAGATCTATGTACAAACGAGCACCAATACTAAATAATGCTCACTCGGGTACATGTATAAACGTAGGATTCTCACATATAGACGTAGTACCACATATTTAGGCCTGCACAATTGCGGCGCCTGTTTTATGGCCACCACAATGCCAGAGAAAATGGGCTATATAGCCTTTTTACACGTTCGGTCGTGCTCATTAGGTGGTGTCGATTTCGGTAAAGCTTAGGGTTTCTTTTCTTATTTACGCGGATCTTTTAATGGAGGCCGGGCCACACTAATCTTTCGCTGATTCTTTATTGGACACATCTTGGTGATGCGCTCATCAGATACGCTCGTCTGCGGACGTGTGAATCTTAACACTTTCGCTACACGCATCGTTATGTAGTTAATTTCACCTTTGCGTGCCCGAGGCCTTCAGAAAACGAGTCCATTCAGTTCTGTGCAACATGATTCGTCAATTTGATAAATTCATTAACATCAGATTTTTTTACTAATCGGTATATCCTATATTATAAAACTAAGAATTGGATTATCATGTCCGGAGACGACTAACTCTCGAACGGATCAATGAAATTACATAAAAATTAACATACACTTAGTAAGCCATCATAATTCACTAGCGATCACTTTTCAGATCTCAATTTTCAATATTTCATATTAAAATAACACTTAACAAATTCTGGATAATCTCCCTTTTGCTTCAAACTTAAAAAATGGCGTTTCCACATCAAAAGCATGACGTCGTCGATTTCACGAGACAACCAAGCACACCAGATTACAGATCCATCCAAACACACCATACCACATACTATTACCGGAATAATATTTTATATATAAAAATAAAATAACAATATTAAAAACATAAAATAATCAGATGGATATTTAAAAAATGATTCTTTTTTCAATTTAACATAACAATTGTCAAACGATTGAAAATCCAAATTTTTAAATACTTCACATTTAACGTTTGCGTTTATCGTGTTTTATCGTGTAAACGTAAAATAGCCGGTAAATTTAATCAATTAATTTTTTATTTCATTGGTGATTACTGAAACCCCAGGCAAAGCCGGACAACATTCTTGTTATACATATGCAAAATCAATAAACACGTAATTAACGTGCCATCAAAATAGATATTAAAAATTGAGCCAGTTATTGTTTGTAAAGATGTAAGGATGTTGAAGATAATTTGTGAGTATTGATAATTTGTGATTGAATAAAAAGTTGTTAGCAAATTGCTGCTTTGATGAGATTTAAACTTTTTGAAATGGCATGAGTGTTAACTTAAAAAGATAAATTTGGTAAAAAAGAAACTGGTGCGGGATGTGGTCAGTGAAAACAGTAAGAATATATTTTTATTTTAGCTTCCATCATTTTTAAATACCGGCACTTAATTTTTATTAGATTTGTGAGATGTGGTGACGTCAGATCTTATGGTACAATCTCAGATTTAAATTAAGTTTTTTGTTGCATGATTAAATTTTGTAATTTTGACTTTGACCAAGGATACTATTTGAGTTGCACTTCCGTCCTTTGGTTTAATGGCGGACGACTTTTTGCTGAACACAACACGGAAGGGGGTTTTCCCACCGGGAGAATGCATTTTTTTCTCTTCGTCTTCTCTCTGTTAGAAGAACAACTGAAAGAAACTATAGACGAAGAGAAAAAAAACATATAACACGCAAGAAAACATTGGCGTCCTCAGTGATGCTTTGAAATAATTATGAGGCACGCACACAACAGTGAGAACGTTTCTGTTTATTGTGTGTTGTGTGTACAGTGAGAACTAGCCGAGTCATAGGTCAGAGTTACATTCAATTCGACTCCGTTTGAAAAATAAATTCCGTGTGATGGCGCGTTCGGCTGTTCACTTTACACTGTATTTACACGCACAATATCCCATTGAAGAGTTTGTTGGTTCAAATGTGTGAGCATGGCGTAACATCCTTACAGTTATACGTGAGGTGGGCATCATCCGCATTAGTGACGTCACTTCTTATTCTGGTTTTTTTTGTGCATCGATGATTGGGTGTAGCGCAAGTTGTAATGCGGAATGCTGTTTTCACTTTTCAGACATTCTGCTCTCGTCACGAATTATATTATCTCTTTGATTTTTCTGTATCTGTCCTTTTGGCCGCAGGAGGCAACTTACACGTAGTTCCGATTGTCGCCGTTTGGTGGCGCTTCAGACAATTGGTTCACTCGATCACTAACGGAGGACATCATTCGCTTATGACGATAGACGTGAATAGTAATTTTTTTTTGGTGAAAATAGAACAGTGGTCTCCTCAAATAACTCTGGAGGAAACTGTGAGCATACGAAGTTTTGTCAGCAAGGTAGATGAGTGGTTGAGGCTGACTGATGAGCTCAGGAGGACACGCATGGTCAGGGTCAGTCAGGCGAGAAACCGTTTGTGCGAAGGATTTTTCATAATTTAAATATTTCATCGACTCCCACACATCTTTGGTGTTGCACCCTTTTTCTCTGTGATGGTGACGACGCGTGATACTCCGAGCATCATCTGTGTCAGCATCACACGAGTAACGATATCATAGGTCGATAAAAAGCAATCGAAAATCGTAAACCTTGAAATGAGCGCTGCTCAAATCTATGCCAATGCAGTTGTGCCTCATGGCTTCCGCGATCACAAAAATACAAAAGTCATGAGCAAGAACTTACAAAGGGGTAGAGTTCTAAAAGCGAAAGACAATTTTTTCTTAATATGCTAAAGTTTCTTTTAAAGTTCGTCAATGATGTACTGCTCCCACTGCGACTTTTAAAATGCTTGTACCTAGAGAAATTATTTTTAACAACTTTGTGCTACGTTATTATTACTATTATAAAAACAAAGTACATGTTGTCACATAATTGATAATTGAAATGTGATGTCTTAAAAATCGCGTTAATTACAAATTCTAAATTACAATTCTTTATAAACTGAATAGCACTTCTTTTAAATTCAAATATTACTTGAAAAACGAAAATAAGTGTTTCTTGAACCTTTCGTTATGAACTATAAAAATTTAATAATAAAAATGGGGTTTATGCCCGGGACAGACCGGACGAAAAAGACGAACGAGAGTTAGCGATAACTCTTCTAATATAATAATAGTAAACTATTATTTAAAATGAAAAAATTAAACTAGAAAACCGTGGGAACTGACGCTACAGATAAGACGATGACGATTCACATCTAACAAATTTACCACATCCACATCTCTCGTGGAAAATTAATATTTATAATTACCCAAGATAGACAGTACCGGTTTCTTGAACCTATAAAAATGTAGTTCTTGACGAGTCCATCTCGACTCTTGAACGCTAAAGAAGTATAGAAATACATATTTACTATGATTATCTATTATTCAAGCTCTTTTAAATGAAAGAGCAGACACAATGTTGGCTCTGCGTTTTCGAGCAGGGTGATGTGACGTCACCAAACAAATAAACCAATAAGATGATCTGTCGTGTAACCTCTTTCTTTGGGCGTTCTTTTATACCGAAAGGCGTCATCGTAATCGAGTGTGGTGGTGGTGGTGTTCATGGCGTAAACATGTGTGTCAGTGGCAAGCAGGCGGATCAGTTTTTGGGAATAAAGCGAGCCAGTAGGTTACTGGGCAGGGCAACCAATTGCATATGGTGTGTCCGTGGACGACTGCTGATCATTTTCTATATACGATGTAACGAAAAAAATACGAATCAATGGTTCATCAATACTTTTTTTCTGTTCTGTAAACGCGGAAATAATTGCCTTGTGTTACCAATCATCGTAAAGTGTTGTCACGATTTTTAAAGCCTCAGCAAAATTAACTTTCCCCCCTTCTGAGTGAAATATGATTTATCGTTCGATATCGGCGGAACAAAAAATATAAAATAAAAATACCTGCATTTACATCCACTTAACTTTAAATACAACAAGTAAACACATTTTTATTTCATTTTAATTTGTTGGAGATATGAAGTTATGAATTTTCTTACTATTTTCATCTTAGGTCTAGGTTAGAAAACGTTTAGTGATGTCAACGTTTATGGCAAATGTTATTTGCCAAATTTAATGTTTTTTTTCTTCCATGAGATACGCGTTGCGATGGATTAAAGAAAACATATTAAAATATTATATAGGCTAATATACCGACAAACGCAACAGACTTACAGCTGACCTATCCATGATATACAGGCGATAAGCAGATGTACATAAAAATAGGTTTCGGACGTCTTATCTAGCGAATCTTCTCCATGAACCACTTAAGAAATAATTTCCCAGTTGACCACCGGGCGTTCTACGTCACGGTTGTTATAGGTGACCTGCGCCGGGGTTGAAGGCTACGCATTGTTTACGACGTCGGTATCTGAACACCGGTCATGAGAAATGTTTTCGGTTGTACACACACAACATATACGCAGATTGCTGGGATCCTCGGGGTTCTTCTACTCGTATATATCCATGTACAATTATATTAACATTCAGGTTAAGCAATTCGTGGGGTTTCGCAACTTTGCAACGATTGCTTATTTTAGAAATAATTAAAATAACCTGTTTATGATTCTTTTATAAAGGAAGCTGAATAGAACATAATGAATAGTATTTAAATAATAAGATATAAGGGAATTGATAGGACTGCAATTAAAATCGGCAACAAGATCGTCAATAAACCTAAGTTTACGACAGATCTTCACGAATACTGAAGCCTTTGAAGATCTCATTGACGATCTTGTTGCCGATTTTAATTGCAATCCTAGCAATTCCCTGATATCTTATTATTAATTACATCGGTATCATATCTACTATTTTTGAATAGTATTTAAATGTCATTGATTACCAATTACGTGTATTTTAATATAAATGGAATGTTTAAACTGGTTCTGTCTTACTAGAACATTTTCTTCGTCTTTTCTGGTTGGTTTTGAAACATTATTAATGTTCTATTTCGGTGGTTTACTTAAAAGGCATGGTTAAATTCGTTTTCGTTTCCGTTACTAAATAATCGTATGAATGTGGTTAGTCTGATTTTGAAGAGAGTTGGATTTGGTGTGTCCAAATTTTAAATATTAGTTTGCTAGGATTCTGGGCTAGCGATAAACGTTTATTGTGTTTTATGCTTTGTGGACCAACCGCGAACTTAATTGTCAATTGAACAGACAACCTCGTGTCTGAATTTAAGTCACTTCGATATTCAGTGCGAGTTCCTCGAAATACTCATAGATTACGAGTATTCTTTTAAGCGTTATCCGTTGAATAGTTTAATCGGAAACTCGTTTATTCACACCCAAATGCGCCCAACTTGCCTGTGTCCATCCATCCAATGTCATTGTTCGTCTCTAGCCTATTAAGATTTGTTTCGGTGCCAGTGTGCCAATTATTTGGTTAGTAGAACGACGAGTCCATAAAACGTGATAGAAAATAATTTGTTCCTGTGTTCGATGTTCGGGTGCTAGCTGCGGATGAATGTGCTCGTGTGATAGTCGAGGACCAATATGGCATATTATAACGCGATGTGCTTAATTGGTGCCATTATCTGAAGGCATAAAGAATTCGGAAAACATAAAACAATAAAAATTTCATTATAAGATTTTTTTTCTTCGTCTTCGTCTTCGTCTTCTCATCTGTTGCATCCTCGTATGGTACGAGTACATCAACTGTAGTATAAAATGCAGGATGGTGGTGGTGGGGTTCGTTTACCGCAAACGTGACGGGACAGATATTGGTACTGGTAGAATGGTGTGACGTCATATCATATACAGTATGTTGACTGTACAGTGTAGTACTATGATGTGTTCGCCGATAAAGGATCGAACCCCGCTTTGAGTGGATGTGACGTGTTTATTTTAAAAATGGCCGCAGAAAGAAGAGGCCAGTTTTCAGTATGTGACATGTGAATGATGTGATGACATCATTTTCTGTTTTCCAAAGCGAAGGAGCGTCGAAAAGGATTTGCCCACACACTTTCAAATATGTGACGATATATTCCAATTCTTTATTTAAATCTAAACTGTGAGTGTCGTTTACTGTGTGTAGGTGGATTAAAAGGCAAGCTACGAAAACATCGCGATCAACCGGCTAATTTGATAAAATATTTTTAATTCATTGTTCGACTGTAGATTTCTAATTATAGAATAATTAATTAGATAAATTGAGAAAAGATGATAGACTCATCCAAAAGAAATGCTGCCTCAATTTATCTAATTAATCAATAACCCCTGGCGTCTCTCACATTACTAGTATAGAATAATTATTTGAAAACAAAGTAATAATATAATTGGGAATGATTGCCTGGGACTAAAATTTTACCCCGCGACTAAAAATTTATCAATTTGTTATTAGATGGCGGTGAAGACATGACTAAGTCGTGTTGTTATCGTTCTCAGGTTCCTGGAATCAATTTTGGCGACAGTTTGTTCTAATTGTTGCTGTTAGGGACCGCATCACAAACCGCCATCTAGAACCATTAAAACGGTAAAATTATGAAAATGTTTACCAGAAAGTACCTACCGCAGAAAATCAATTGGTTGAGGGGTTAAAGACACTGGATAATATAAGGTCAAAGATATTTCCGTTTTACCATTCTTTGGTTCGCTTAGTTCGTTTTCGATTTCCATTGACGCTCTTTGGCCACACACAATTGGATCAATGTGGTCAATAGATCTCCCGATGCCAAAGTGGACTTCCGCTAACAATGTAGGTCTATACGTTGCTAATAGCACTTTTTAGTCGCACAATGGCTCACTCTACACACTATAGATTTTGCGTGTGTGCGATTTTCGTCGGTTCCCTTACTCGAGCTACCTTTGCCACCGCAATATCGGCTCGGCCATTGTTGAAGACCCATATTATCCATAGAGTTGAACACGCTGATCGTGATCAAGAGGTTACTGATTCCGGATAATGGCGGCACGATTTTATTAACTGATGGCTTAAGAGAATATGGAGTATATGGCCACGCTCGTCTTTCGCGGTGGCCTATTCGCTCGTATACATGTGGCATCTCATGATACTGATTATAGTAAAAACGAATACAGATTGGCGGCATTTTTTGATCTACTACATTCCTGTGAACCCATATATATATCCTCGAGTACTTGGTAACCGAGTCCTCCGCACGGATCAATTGGGTAAAGAGTAATTCGACTTTTGACTCGGTGCGCCGAGAAGAGCGTCTTTCAGAAGACCACCAAACGTCCAAAGAGGTCATTTAAATATTAGTACTTCCTTGAGAGATGCTCATTTTTCACTCGTCCTCTTCTATTTCTATTCCACCAACTCCCATTCGTGGTACATACAGACTTATTAGATGTTATTACATTCGCTAGCGCTTTGTCACGCAATGTGGAGCTGTGGGCGCTCGTTGCAGTTTTGGCGGCATGAGCGTCTGCTGATTTAAAAAAAAAAATACCTAACTTAAGTTGATAATGTAGAACACCAGTTTTTTAAATTTCCAATCACAGGCGTTTCTGTAGCCCTATTGGTGTTTAGACACTATACGAGGGACACATTTTTACCAGTACCCCGGGATCGAAATTACCCCCAGGACCGTCGAGCCACAGTCAGTCGTAATACCGACTGGGCTACTGTAAAACTTTGACAGCATTAATTTCGGATTTCTCTATTTTTTTTTTAATTTTTATGTGGATTATTTAATCAATGAAATAGTCAGGAAATGCTTTCCATTTCGCTTCTGTCTCGGGAGGTTACATGCATTTTGGGAGCAGACCGGCGAAATACAATTTTCCATCGCTTTGCTGGAAGACGGTGATTTACCGGTAATAAATAATTATCATAAAAGATACTCATCCGGATACTAAGGCCACCTGACGACATAGTGGCATAGCTATCGGGATTGGAAACAGTCCAACGGGTGGTTGCATGTGGCGCCACGTTTGTCACCGCAAACTCAACTGTTGAGAGCTCGTTGTCCGCTGAGGCACGCGAAATCGACCCAATGAATGCCGCTGTCTATCACGAAAAGAGTTGCCTAAAAATGTGGAGCAGTTGGCGAGAAAAGCATTGCACTACTCAAAAGAAGTTCTAAAAAAAAACGAGAAAGAGAGAGAAAGAGAACTGAATTTTGGGACGCGTCCAGTCTTTGTGTCCACGCTTGGCCAATGACCTGCTCACTGGCGACGCCCATGATTGCAACGCCGAGCCCCGCGTTCCTCACATGTTGGTGGCGACGATGGCGGTCTGCTCGCAATATTACTGTACAGGTAGATGTAGATGCAGGAGCGATTGAGAAACACTTTCATAATGCACCCATTAGCATACCGCACAGCCGACGTTCTTTTCTCCCGCGTGTAATCTCATGAGATCAGAGTCCTCACCGAAAACTCCGTATCGATTTTCAAAATAAAAAAATTATGCAAAATGTCAATCGAACCAGTATTGTGTGGTTGAATTGAATTGTTACTGATTGTTGAGCTGCAGCTCGCGAGGATGTGTGGATCTTGTCCGAATTTATACACGAAGATCACACCTTGATTTTTGAGTTCTTGATTATAGTCTTGTAAATATTATTGTACTGCACACATACAGTACACTTGCGTTCACTTAAGTATTCATGCGATCAATTTCACATCTTGAGCGAAACAATATGCAAATAAAAAATGCAATTTACATATACATAAAGGAAACAGCTCAATTTGACAAACTTCAATGAAACTTTGTATTCGGATTTTGATTTAACTCAGATTTAGCTCAGCCTTTAGTTTCAAATTCTCAAAAGTTGACTGAGCTTTTACAATTATTGCTTGCGATTTATCTTGCACAAAAAAATTACAATGCTTTAATGATAAGTTTTTTTTTTAATATTTACGCTTCGCGCTATTTCATTATCACTTCTTATGTCATTTTTCATAAATCTTAGATCAGTCATTATTCATAAATTTTCAATTACTGAGGAAACCTTTGGTTTCTAATATTATGACATGGCAATAATATTAGCAATAAATATTGAAAGAATTACAAACTATGGCAAGTTCATAAGAAAAAATGCGGTTCATTCGTGTAATTTTTCAAAAATCTTACACTTTGGACACATTTAAACACAAGAAAGATCTCAGATGGTTGGGGATTGCAGGACTACAATCAGAAATTCGGCAACGAAGATCGTTTAATCATAAAAGTTTAACAATTTTCTCGAAGATAAATAAAGAAAATTGAAATTTGCGAAAACCCAACAGACGAACGTACGAACTCATTCATTCATCTTCGCAAATTTCAATTTTCTTTATTTATCTTCGAGAAGATTGTTAAACTTTTATGTTTAAACGATCTTCGTTGCCGAATTTCTGATTGTAGTCCTGCAATCCCCAACCATCTGAGTAATTAACAATCATCGGCTCCTACCTACTTCTATGAACAAGAAAGATCATTCGATTTAAGGGGACTAGTTTATCAAAAATTGGACTTTGTGAGTCCTGAGTAAAAGTAGTACAGTTTTTTTTGCGAGTTTTGTTATCTTAAGGGTCTCAGTATGACAGTTAGTTTTCGGTACCTTTTCACTTTACAAATTATAAAAGAAGAGAACACGCAGTACGTGACAGTATTCCTAAGCTCATTAATCTGATTCGGCTTTTGTTCGAACCTGTGAGAATTCCTTTTCATTATACACTTCAATGATCTTCGAATACGGGTGCGCTTACGCTATTGAGCCGTTCAGGTCTGTCCTATCATAACAAAGCTGGCTATATGGAGTCTATAGGTCGAACGCATCCCCACACTGCCAAGCATCGTCGAAATTAGTAATGAAAACTAGATATAGACCAGGACATACCGAGTACAAATATATATTGCCTAGATTGTAGGTATAACAGCGTGGACATTCGGTTTGGAAACACGTTCAACGAGGGCATCAAGAGTAACGAACAAATGAAAATTCCTACTCTATGTTTCCATGTCGACGAATCATCCAGTATTTGGCCTAATTTATAGAATGTCTAACGAATGGAGAATTATGAGATGGCGCACAAAGCAGATAAAAAATATATAGTTCATCTATTTATGTGTACGGCGCAACGCCTTTGGTTTAAAAAAATATCTCTCGCGTATGTGTCGGGGACGAGAGGCGCATTCTCAATAATTAATTACGATTTTCAAATTTCGCCCATATACTCGTAGTATATCGCTGGAGGGTGACTATACGCCCTTATTCCACAGCGACACTCCAAATTTTAAGCCCCCATTGCTAGCTGGTTGCATCAAAATACGCAATTACGTCATTTAATGACACTCGAGGTCATTGAAATATTCAGCTCCTGCAACGATGGCTTCGTTAGAGACAACGTCATCTATAAATCACACTTAAGAAAATGTCTCATTTTTAAGACATTTATTGTCTTTTGAGATGTGGAAAAATTAAGAGAAATAAAATGTCTCAAATTAA
>JAQGBY010008290.1:0-10813 GCA_034698785.1 Mycogona germanica
TGCGATTTCATTGAGCCGTTCTGAAATTTTGCTCCGAACACCAAAATCCAATTCTTAGTTTTATAATATAGGATTCGCCATGCGTTGCTATAGACGATTGAGGGCAATGAGGTAGGTGATCGTCTATTCGATCTGTCCTGTTTAAAGTTAGAAATGTTGCCATCCCGTATTGGAGCGTCCGTGAAAAGTGAATCCGTGAATGGACGGATTCACTCCTCAGGGATATACAGGGGGTGATGCTCGGAAATGGCAGAGGATGTCTGACGTTACATCTCAATCTGTGATTCAACCCCCTCCAGTCGTCGCCACCGTCAATGGGTCGACCGACACAATCACCGTTCATTTGCAATAATCTAAGTCGCGCATCGGTATTAAACCTCGCGAAGTCTGAATCGCGAATGCAAATTTTATTGGTCACGTCTGTTGTGGACATACATGGGTCCTGGTACATGCGAGGGAATGTCCCACACACCCGGTTCATACGAAAATGCCTGTGCACACAGTACATGGTTTCGGTTCCGGGTCCCCATTCCCTTAATCCGACCAGAATTGAAACGTCGATGAATATGAGAGCAAATATAATCCCATACAAAGGCTTCCCGGGGGAAACAACCTGCGTCGACTTTGCAACCATTAAAGGGTCTAAATCCAAATCTTACGATGAGTTAGACGAGACCTGAGTTACCCTTACCTCGATCGTGATGAATTAAGATGTAATTGGTTAAAAGTGTTAATTCGTCATTTTCCATCTTCAACGATTTGGTTGAGTCCAGTTGTTTGTAGAAGAGATTTTTAGGAAGAGGGTGATGAAACCAAGAAGAGAAAATACACTGTTAAAATTCTTACCTCAAAATAACCATCTCCCAAAATCCATAACCATCTCAATCCTCAACAATCATCCTGACGCATACCTGACTGGTTTGAGGGGTTAGCTTATCTTATTTTATTGTACTTCTTCAATTTTATTTATTTTTTTGCCATTGCATTTAAATGACCTTTTCCATCTAGATTTTTTCTAGAAATCCTTTCTTATCATTGGTGGTAGATTATCCTACCAGGGTTGCCATTCCTTTCGACCATTTATTCCTTTTGGCTATATTGTGTGATTCAATAGGCCAAAATGGAGATATTGTGTTTGGACTAATGTATAAGAAGAGTTAGAGGGTGATGGAGGGGATTTATATACCTACGGTTAAACGTTGATGTCGTGAGAATAGTAAATATAGAACCCCCAGAGAACGA
This sequence comes from Mycogona germanica, assembly GCA_034698785.1. Taxonomy (NCBI): domain Eukaryota; kingdom Metazoa; phylum Arthropoda; class Diplopoda; order Chordeumatida; family Chordeumatidae; genus Mycogona; species Mycogona germanica. The sequence goes on from JAQGBY010008290.1 coordinate 1,243, forward strand.
CGGGATGAAGGTCTACAGAAATGGCTTGTTCGTCTTTTGCTACAACAGTTTCTCGTTTGCCGGAACAACCAGAGGATTCAAAACTCAACATTTATTTTGCAGTGGCAACAATCGTGAGCGTGGTATGGTTTAGAGAGAGGATGAAATCCTGTTCAGATTTGGGCAATTTGGTTCACTTGATTCACTTAACACAATGTGTTGCACTAAAAGTGAAGGTGCGCGGAAACTTTCTCTTCAGTTTTAAAGAAGTTTCACGAAATTCATTTTTAATTTACTTTAGACCCTTTTTATTCGACTGAACCGAAGTTAGTTCTTTGATTTCTGGGATTCTGGATTGAAATTCCATATCTCACTTTCGGGGATTCTAGCTTCAAGGTTGCCCAAATGGGTTAATCTTAGATATTTTGGATTCAAATCCTTATTTCGGAACTAGGTTGCGTGAAATGAAAATCGGATCAAATTATTTGAAACTTTCGTTGAATTTGTAATTGCTTCTAAAATTTATTTGACGCTGAATAAAAAAAATCGTTGCTAACATTTTCACCCAATGGCAACAGACATTCGGAAAAATTCGCAGAGCAGCTTTGGCTTCTCCAAAAATTTTGAGTCTAATTTTGAAAATTAGAGAAAAGATCACTTTACATTTTAAAAAAATAATTACATTATCCCAGTTGCTGTCACTCCAAACATATGTTCCATAACGATTTCTTTATTAGTACTATCGTAATTCTTTTTTCTGTTCAAATCTGGTGAATATAAATATATAAATTATGACATTTCTCGAATTTAAAAGTAATTTCTCAATTCATTTTCCATGTTAATATTTTAAAAATAAATACTTTTGATTTTCAGTTCATTATTTCTTTTCAAATTGTCAAAGGTTTGTTTAACGCATCTAATTTGTATCCTGATGGCGCGGAAAATCTTCATTTCGTCTGGCATCATTACGTGTGACGTTTTCGCGACAAAATAGACACATTGCCAATTTGAGTAGAAACTAATAAAACCCTTATTAACGTCCTGGAAGGCGGTACTGATTAGTTGATCCCTGCGCCTCATAGAACGGAAAAAAACGGTAGTTGAAATGGATTTGATCCTTGTTTAAGCCGCGGCAGACTCCCTACAAACCTGTGAACACACCACAACGTGCGATATGGCCATCTTCCGTGTGATGTCGTTGTTCGCGACACCAGAACTCTCCACCACATATACGATAGTCTGTGTTTTACCTAACCCCCCACAACCAATAATTTAAGGTCGATTTGCTCAGCTTCATTGTGGAGAGTCGCGGGGTGCGTGAACCAGCTATCGAGTTCTATTGTGACGCGGGTTCTGATGGCAGGCATGTCCTGCACCGGGGCTCAATAGTGGAAGAGGGCCTTCTTTTCAGATGGTGGCACCCAGGGCAGATAAACAATTGGACTAGTTGGCTTTACAGTTCGTAAAACGAAAAATTACACTTTTGGCTTTTTTTTTTGTCATTTTTTATTTTTTTATTTTTATTTTGAGAAAAGTACTGTGAACTATAGTTTGCCTAACATAAGCCATTCGCTTATTTATTTGTGAAACAGAGAAAATTAGTTCAATATTTTTGACAAATAAAATCGAATAATAAGGGTGTGTGGCTTAATTACTTTTAGATAATTTATTTTAAATCAAAATTTCAAAAATTTGATTTCTAAAATGTGTCAATAAATATTTTTGCGAAGGAATCAGAATTACAATTACAATTAGTTTCATTAATTTGAATGAGTGTTTTAAAATTTATTAAATAAATAATGTCTGGCGTTTAAAATTGTGGTTTAAGGGAAATATATAACAAATATAGTTTTTAATAATTTCAAATATCAATTATTCGTTTTAACCAATAGAAAAAAATGTGCATTGATTTGATGAAACATTTTGAAAATCTCATCATTTTTACCTCCTCATTTGTCATTACATTTTCAAAATATTAATATAATTTTATATAATTTCGAAAATCAATTATTCATTTTACCAAAAGAAAAAAAATGTTCATTAATTTGACGAAACATTTTGAAAATCTTCTCTCTGATTTAGTTTCACTGATTTTTATTTCACAATTTTGTTTGATCAAAAATGTCTAGTTTATTAAATACAATTAAGATGCTAATGTAATGTCATGATTGACTAAAAAAAATTCCAGCATTTTCGTATTTTCGGTTTTATTTATCTGTCTGAAATCCGTCGCAGAAATTCGCTTCGAATTCAAAAACCAAGCGCCTTAAATGTAACTACAACTCATAACTCACATTTTCCAAACGGGTGAACTTTTTTTTTTTTTTAAATCTAATATGCCCTAGGCGGTAGCCCCAAGCAATCCCCCCGCAATAATAATGCGCTGAATGGCTGCCGTGCACTAGGTAAATACACGAGAGCGCTCAATTGAAGTGTTGATAGGCAGCGATCTGGGCGAACAATGGGCTATTTGCTCGCTAGGCGACTACCAAGCACGCGCTGTTAACCCTGCTGGTACCACCCTCGCCCATCCAAAATGCGTGGGGGAACTGGTAGAAAATAAATTTTGCGGTTAAAAATGTCGAGAAAGAGAAAAGAATGGAGAAAAAAGCCGGGATTTAGGCGGCGCTGGGGTTGGTTACAGATATCCGCTCGTTCACACTATCACCTCCAGACACTTAGCAACTCAAAAGGAAAGGTCCTGTATTCGAAAATATGTGACCATACTCGCTTTCTTCGGATTAACAAAAGGGCCGGGCCGGCTGCCGGGTGTGGGCCCACCCATGCCGTTGTTAAATCCACCCCGGGGGAATATGAATGGAAGCGCTTTTTTTTTTGGGCGAAATTGCCAATAATTCTCGGTAACAATAAATATCGTTTTCGTGCAGGCAGGCGTTCAAAGAAGCGATTCCGCTGGGCTGGGGACTTATTTGTACGAATTAATGTGTTACAGATTGCTGATCGCATGTGGTCGGTCCGACTTGAATGCACGAAGATTGAAATAAATGCCTAGTTGTGTGCGGATTGTTTGAGTGATTTCATTTCCTTCTATTGCGTTAAATTACTATGAAAGTAGGACTGGGCATAGATCCGCAAATTTCTAGGTCAGCGCAACTTATTTGAGGTCTCGATTTAAATTATTTCTTGAGATATCAGCAGTTGAAGTTTCAACAGTTGCGATCGCTTCACCGGAAAAATCAAATATGGCGTCTCTACTTGATAGATATGTTTCTGACGATGTGAGCGCTTTCCTTTCGCTCAAGAGCGCTCTCGCGTGGTCCCAATGCTGTCAATCACACTTTTCTCTCAAGAGATTCCGATTTAAACTATCAAATTGATCATCAGTTATTCCACAGATAAAGAAACTTCATTTTATTGAACGGATTTGTTTTTAAATTGACAAAAGTTTGGTTCACAAACGTTTATTAAAAAGTGACGTGTTGTGGCGCCATTGCCGTGAAGTAAACAAACGTAACGAAACTTCAAATAATCTGCTATCCTATATTATAAAACAGAGATTTCGATTTTCATGTCCGGAGATTAACTCTCGAACGGATCAATGAAATTTCGAAAAAAATCGACATACCGTTAGTACACCACCATAATTTGCTAGCGATCACTTTTCAGATCTTCAATATTACATAATAAAACAAGCGTTACAAAATTTTGGCTTTTGTAACGTTTCCCTGACGCATGACGTCGTCGATTTCACGAGACAACCAAGTAAACCAGAAAACAGTTCAAACCAAGCACACCATACCACATACTATTACCGGAATAATATTTTCAATATAAAAATAAAATAACAATATTACAAACCATAAAATAATCAAATAGATATTTTAAAAATAATTCATTATATAGTATGCGTTTATTGTGTGTTATCGTGTAAACGTAAATTAGCTGGTAAATTTAAACAATTAATTTTTTGTTTCATTGGTGGTTACTGTAAACCCAGGCAAAGCCTTCTTGTATATTTGATATATTTGAAAATATCGCTGCTTATGACGAGAACTGCCGGGTGAAGTAAGAAGTTTGTTTTAGTTTATTATGAAGACACAACAAAGTGACAGATGAAAAAATGAGATGTGATAGGAACACAATTAAACAAGTTAATTGACACTTTTCAAGAGACATTTTGTAGATCAATTTACCATTAAAAGACCATTATAGACCATTAAAACTAAAATAATTATTCGTTAAAGATTTATTAACTAATGTTGACTGCAATATAGGCCGACTATCGCCAACTATCGATAGAGCCCTGGATCTTGTCGACGATGTGCCCGTTTTAGCCAACTCAATGAGCGCTGAAAGCGTTATCAAAGTGAGTTTCGCATTTAAAATTTTAACAGATATGAATTGTGGAGAATGAGATCACGGCAATTATTGCTTTTTTTGTACCAATTTTTTAAAAAATAATATCTGCTTTAAATGCCTACAAAGTGTATGAGCATGTGCAATACGAACATAATTCGGCTGATTAATCTTGAATAAATTACGAGACAATGTAACAACTATTGGGGGCATTTTGTTTTTCTGAATAGTTTGACCAGCGAATAAAATATCTGATAAAACGATCTTTTAAATTTAAAAAACGGTATCCAGCAGAATTTTTATTTGATGTCGATATTTTAGGCGCCCTGATTTGGTGTGTACGTAGCGCTGAGCAGCCCCGACACCGTCAAACATGTGTTCCTCAGCATGTGAGATAGTCCGCGGTTTGTCGGAACACGGCCACCGCGACCACTTCAGCTAACCGAGAACACGAAAAACCGAAAGTGAATTGATCTGAAAGATAAAACATTACTGGCCATAAGTCTTCCCCTAGTCCCCATCACCACCAACCATCTTTCACAATCGCCGTCCGGCGCGCGAGAAGTTATGTCCGACGGCGTGGCATTTATGCCAATTGCATATTTTGGTGGCAAAAAGTTCACATTTTGCCAAAAGACCGAGACATTGTTGGGCAAATTTTTCTGGGCGAAGATATCGCGCATTTGCACAAGTGTTGACCTCTTCGGTGATGTATGGGGGCTCGAACCCCGTGTGTGTACAGTCTCGGTCATTGTTGGCTGCGTGCATCGTGGTACTCCTTCTCCACTTCTTCCCTCCTCGGGCGACCCCCGTCACGAGTTCCCATCTATTCTTCTGTCCACCCTCCAGTCTCGCAAGTCCTCACTTCACAGGTTCTTCTTGGCCCTCGCACAGACCCAACCCCATCTCATCCTGAGACCTCCTCCATGTCATCCTGAGACCTCCTCCATGTCATCCTGAGACCTCCTCCACGTCAACCTGAGACCTCCTCCATGTCATCCTGAGACCTCCTCCACGTCATCCTGAGACCTCCTCCACGTCATCCTGAGACCTCCTCCACGTCATCCTGAGACCTCCTCCACGTCATCCTGAGACCTCCTCCATGTCATCCTGAGACCTCCTCCATTCAGGCTGGTTCGATGTCCACTGTGGAATTAACCACACTGAGGATCAAGTTACTGGACCGAACTGACCGCCACCATCCGTGGCTTATCGGTACTTCCGGAAGCGCTTCGTTATAACCAGTGCTCTCAAAAGGTTACCAACTGCAACGAAAGACTTGAAAAATGTGATATTTGTTCTTAGGAAGCGACCTGGTAATTTTGAACGAATAATTCCGAAGACTGGCGTGCGATTAATTTATCCCTCCCGAAAAATTCCGAATGACTTGGTCGGGAATTGAAACAGTCACGGCACAGATGGCGAACAGGTTCGTCACTATGCCACAAGCCAGCAACATATATCGGATGGCCAAGTGTGTGAAGCGTGTCGAGCTGTTATTCCCGTGATCGCGGGTTCGATTCCCGACCGAGAGAGACCTCCCGAATTTTTTGGGTGAGAGCAATTCCTGCACACTCCTTCATGCGGAATAGAAGTAAAACCGTGGGACTCCGTGTCTGTACGATTTCAGGCACACGTCTAAGATCCCAATGTTAAGGTTTAGATCTAGGCTAGACAAAATTAACAGGTTGACTCCTTGAGGGGGGTCACCACAACAGCGTATTCCAGCCTTTTATGAAAGTAGTTTTACATTTTCTTTAATCGTCTTCAAAGATGGTGACGCTCATCAGTCAGGTCACTTGAGGTGCCATCAGGATCTCATCTCTGTCAAAGGAGCAACTGATTCGTTGGTTCCTCGGGTCTCTCTATCCGTCAATTAGGAGTCCGGACTTACAATAATTTGGTCAAAAATGTTGATGATCACAAATGTCCAGTGTTCAAAATTGCAGAAATCACTCTTACACTGTATTTTTGAGCTCGTTTGGTCGTGATGTCCTCAAACGGTCCTGGAGTTAAGTATTCATAGCTAAGATTTTTTAAATTTTCTTATGGCTTATCATCTTCGCTACACATTTAAAAAAAAAGTTTTTTGGTGTTCCCGTCGTCAACTCAACGAGCCAAACGAAATTTTTGCAAACATAATTTTCTTTTTACCCAATCAACTGTAGTCAACCTCACTACAGGCGTTGTTGGGTCCTCACATATTGTTTCGACAAGGAGAGGGTCCTTAATTTTCGAGTTTAACTTTCGTTTCGTAATGATTGAACATTGTCCATCTGACGTTGAATAAAAAAAATACTTTGAGCCAGTTAGTGCGTTTTCGTGACATCGAATATTCGAGTTCGGCTCGCTTGACTAGGCACAACAAGGTGAGCATCACCTGGCAATCTGTTGATATTTAGGCATTAGCTTCTTCTCCAATTCCCAAAAATTTGATCCGCATGGGAGTAAAATGTAGTGGCTGTAGAGTGGGTGCTGGTGAGGGGGGGGGGTGGAGGAGACTGAGAAGGAGGGTTGGGGGAGAGGTCAGGGGTCAGCCAGTTGATGCCTAGTACCTTAATGGAGGAGGGCTCTGGCCGAGCATGTGTAGATACGCGGCGATGATAAATGTTTTGTTGTCGGTGAAGTTGAAAAAAAAAGTCGAACAGACCACCCCCTTTCCCCTGTTTCGACGACAAAGGCTTTGGAACAAACCATTTTTCCCCTCGGCCGTGCCTCGTACGCGTCCTGGCGGAGGACCTTCGGGAGGCGAGAGGAGGATGGGATAAAATATCGGGATCACTTTTAGCATATTTTGGCAAATTTATGTCTTTAGTTGTGCATCATATTTCGTGCGTAAAATGAATATTAACACCTTTTTTTGTGAGGGGGGGAACACACGGAATTGTGTGAATGCCAATTCATGCTTTCCAGAAACTCTGGATCGAAACTGGCGGATCGGGCAATTGGAGAACGACTGTAAATATGCACAATCCCCAATCTTTGCGTTTACGTATGATTTTGGCAAAAGTGTGAAATATTCGTGCATTTGGAATAACAAAATACTTAGTAAAAAGCAGTTCTTGTTACAAAATGTCGTCTGTTTCTGTTGACATGGTGTGTTTCAAACTTTATTGATTCTTCAGTTGAGTCCTCGTGTTCACGGCTGAGGAGTCCAAATGGAACATTGATTTTATTTTCCTTTCGGAAACTTGCGATTTGGTTCAAAAGATCAACTTTATGTTATTCACCCATGATCCGTTCCGATGTGCTATCGTCACATTCACCTTAAATATCTGTCGCTATTCTCACATTGTTTCCAAAGTCTATCTAACAAGTTGTAAACAAGTTTCACTGTTTCATGATTTTTTCGGGTGCATGAATAATCTAATTTAATGTCTAATAGTAATAATAATAAAATGAATAATCTAATTAAAGTGAAGCGGTGTTGTAACTCAATTTTTTTAAATTTATTTGGTTTAGGGCAAAAATGCAATCTTGCCATATGAAACTATCTTTAGAAAATGTGACGTTAAGACATAGTTTTTCTAAAGCGCCAACAGAAGGCAGCAAAAGTTGGACTGGTACACGGAACCATATTACAACTCCTCTTTTTTCTAAATTCGAGAAAAAACCATACTTACACCACTATAAGATTCACCGCTTTAAAAAATTACCGAATTATACAATGAACAAACATCAAATGCAATCATAAGATCCTACTACTATTTTTAATCTTATATAAGTAGCTCGGGATTCTTTTTACAACATTATTCGGTTAAAGTTGTCGCATTCGCAAGGAGCTGCTATTTAAAAAAATCTGAACTGATTCACAGAGGAATTCAGACTCTTGCATTGTTTTATGACTCATTTATTTTCATTTAAAAAAATAAAATAGGTGAAGAAAGACACTTCTTCAATCACACAATTCTTCAGTGGGCACAGCCGAGTCAACAACGACGGACGTACTCTTTCACCTTATTTTAAGAAAATACAGTCACATTTTGAAAACTGCATTGTCAGGAAATTGTTCCTTACACTTGCACCGTATTTTAAGAAAATAAATTCAAATGAAAGATTAAAAACTGCATTTTCAGGAAATTGTTCCTTACACTTGCACCGTATTTTAAGAAAATAAATTCAAATGAAAGATTAAAAACTGCATTTTCAGGAAACTGTTCCTTACACTTGCACCGTATTTTAAGAAAATAAATTCAAATAAAAGATTGAAAACCACATTTTCAGTGCATTACATTTACATTTTCTTTCTTGCAGCACCTGCTCGGAGCAATAAGCAGATTCACCTGATCGGTAATTGTGCACAATGTCCTCACTAGTCGAAGGAACGAGGGGAAATCGAACAGTCACTTCACCTGTTGGGGAAACATTTCCGATCGTTTGCCGCGCGCGGCTTCTTCGCCGGTGCATGTCCACTAAATTATCGGTGTTGTCATCATAGACCGACATTGATTACGCGCCAGGGTCCGTTCTTCACGGTTCCGGTCGGCGAGCCGATGGGGGTCGGTCCTCCGGCCGTCCGTCTGCACCCCCGTGGCCTTTGTCGTGGACCGCCCCGGCCGAGAGTCTGAGTGCGCGGGACGGGGCGCTCTTTGTGCGGAGGGCCGTCTTACAACTTGTGTTACGGTTGTGTAATGATGATGGTCATAATTCTCATATCTGAGACCAGACAAGATTTAGTGTGCCGTGAAGTGCGACCGCGGAACCCGATGCATGTACACGGAAGGTGCTGTATCGATTCATTCGATTTGAATAAATTCCATTTAAATTTGAGATCATTCGAATGCATTCGATAAAAGTTGTTGAGATCATTCGAATGCATTCGATAAAAGTTATTGAGATCATTCGAATTCAATCGATAAAAGTTATTGAGATCATTCGAATTCATTCGATAAATATTATTGAGTTAATTCGAATTCATTCGATAAAGTTATTGAGATCATTCGAATTCATTATATAAAAGTTATTGAGATCATTCGAATTCATTATATAAAAGTTATTGAGATCATTCGAATTCATTATATTGAGATGTTTAATTTGACTAAAATGTGAGATAATTCGAATGCATTCGATAAAAGTTATTGAGATCATTCGGATTCATTCGATAAATATTATTGAGTTAATTCGAATTCATTCGATAAAAGTTATTGAGATCATTTGAATTCATTATATAAAAGTTATTGAGATATTTAATTTGACTACATTTTAAGATCATTCGAATGCATTCGATAAAAGTTATTGAGATCATTCGAATTCATTATATAAAAGTTATTGAGAT
>JAQGBY010008291.1:0-10812 GCA_034698785.1 Mycogona germanica
AATGCTAAATTGTATTAATTATACACAAATAAACATGTAATTAATCACATTTATCTAATAGTAATAGAAATGCAAAGGAAACACTTGAAAGTAGCAAATGATTGGAGGTTGGAAAATTCGATATGACGTTGGACTTTAATAGAAAGATTTTTTAAAAAATTGCGCTTAGCGCAGATTTCATTTTATTTAATTCTTAGTAGATTAGATATAGTTATAATATATATGTAGATTATATATTAGCTATAGCCCATAAAATTATCAATCATAATTTATCTTATAGAAATTGATTGAGTTTTGAAGAATATTTTTTTAATTTGCGTTTTGCCCATTCCGCATTTATCATAATCCTTTCATTTTTCGAAATTTGTACACATTCGGTGAAACACACATTTATTTCAATTTTACACAAAAATCATTAGATGTAAGGATCCGTTTAGGAAAACATGGATATAGTTACAATTTTCAATAATTGATAAAACTTTTTTAGCATTAAATAATCGCCTGCAATTTATTTTTACTTAAAAATTAATAAGTTGTCCCTACAATTTTTTTTAAGATTCGCGCTTCGCGCAATTTTATGTTTTTCTTGATTTTTTTCAAATGTTGTTACAACATGATTTTGTGCAAAAACTGAAAACAAATTTGTCCAATTTGGTATATTTTTTCAATATTTGAAGAAACTTGAATATTCGTCTCGACGAGAACTGGAACTCGAGACAGTGCGGATCTCGTTTCAACTTGTTTGTTAAAAATTTCCATTTCAGATCACAATTTATTTATACCGGAGAGCACGAATAATAATAATAATAATAATACCAGGATAAGCACTCTATTATAATAGTGGCGGGGGAAGCGAATGAAATATTAAATATTACATAAGCTAATCCATCAAGTTGAGCAAGTTCTAATGTACAGCGAGTGACAAAAAAAGATTTCTCCGGAGTCTGAAGTGAAGGAGGAGGTTGGTGGAGAATTAGGTGTTCACCCCCACAAGACATCGTCAAGACATCCCGTTAAGATATGGCCCACGATGGTTATGGACCTAATCGAGGGTCCATATAATGTATATATAGGCCATCGAGAATCAACCACATCATTATCACATAATAGGTCTAGTGGAAATCGATGTCGTAACGAGAGGCAATTAAGATTATGGTGGAGTTTATTTTTTTCTTTCTCGTCTCTTCTTTCTTCTGGTCCGTTTACAGGAGAGGGCTTTTCGTGTTGCTACCGTCAGGACCTGGGATTATTTTTCTTCTGTGGAGGTTGGCCTAATAAATGATTTTTTTTGCTCTAGCACAGAAGTCCCCTTATTGCCTAACATGCGAATAAACACTTTGCTTTTATATGGCCTCTGGGTGTGTGTGTCTGGTGTTTCGGAGCAGCGCCACCTGCTGATAGAGTTGTCCAACATTTTCCGTGCCATTTGGATAAAAACATTTCAAATTAGTTGAGAACTAAAACAGTATTTCCTTCTTATCCACACAACCACCAATACAGTAACCACCAATGAAATAAACCGGCTATTTTACGTTTACATATTTTATGTTTTTTAATATTGTTATTTTATTTTATTTCTATATTGAAAATATTATTCCTGTAATAGTATGTGGTATGGTGTGTTTGGTTGGAACTGTTATCTTGTTTAATTGGTTGTCTCGTGAAATCGACGACGTCATGCTTTTGATGTGGAGACGCCATTTTTTAAGTTTGAAGCGAAAGGGAGATTATCTAGAATTTTGTAACGGTTATTTTAATATTAAATATTGAAAATCGAGATCTGAAATTCCGTCGCTAGCGAATTGTGGTGGTGTACTAACGGTATGTTCATTTTTATGCGATTTGATTTTCCTGTTCGAGAATTAGTCTCCGGACACTAAAATCAAAATCTCTGTTTTATAATATAGGATTCACCAGATCTGGCGAGATAAAAAGAAACGCGGCATCACTAATAAAGAAATCGTTTCAAAGTCTATTTTTGGCGCCTTAGATAGCTGAGTGGGATAAAATAATTATCAACTGGGATAAAATGATTATTTTTTAAGATTAATAATTTTTCTACACAGTCAATTTGGTCCGACAATTCTTGAAGAAGTTAAAGCAGCGCTGTGAATTTTTCCTAAATGTCTGTTTCCTTTGTACTCCTATGGGAGAAAAATGTCGTGCGGTGGCTAAAGTTAGCGGCTTTGATTTGATGCAACTTAATTCAGAATCCTAGAATTATTGAAGATACACATGGCAACATTATGATGGCTAACAAAACAATATATTTCTCATATTTATAATTTTAATTCTATCAACACGAGCATCTTAATTTTGAGTTTAAAATTCATTGCCCCGCCTACACAAATGCGACTCCACTAAAACTTGGAGCGCCACCTGGTGTTTGCGATTTACACAACTAAAAGTCAACCACTGCATTGTATGGCAACTGTATTGGTCAGGAAAATGCGATTATGATTTGATCAGCTAATGTTAACCAGATGCTTCCACAAATTGATAGAGAGGAAATTAATTTGGCTATCGTCATTGACTTCCGTAATTACCCTGGAGATTAATAAAGAGATTAATAACCCATTCATATAAATGAGTAACGAATTTCATGTCACATTGATTGGAGTTTAATTGAGTTCACCCGAGTAATTGTTATTCGATGTGATTGTGCAGGTGCACGCTAGAGGGAGCTTCCAACTCAGGACTCGACACATTTTCCGAACTATATCGATACATGTACAGTGTGTACATGTATCGATAAGCACTTGAGCGGAAGTTAGGATTTTTGCCCGACGCCTATCACTTACTGTACACGAGTACGTTTGTAAATGGGAAGATCCCACTTTTCGAAAGTGCACCGAGAGGATCCAATTTCATTCCATATCTTGAGAGCAGCGGGGATTTGAATATTCCTAGTCGATCGGATGTGACGTATTATGTTCGACAAGCCGTTGGTTGGGAAGTTCTCGGTTACACTGAACGGAAAAGCGTATCGATCCGATTCGCAAACAGACGAAAATCCACACTTTAAGAAATAAAAAAGAAGCAGAAAAACTCCGAGACGTGGCACTAGTCAATCGCAACTCTCTCGGAATTGGATTAAGGCGAGACTAAAAAAAGATCGCCGACCCTAAACGAACCTGGACTGAGGGGAGGTTTGCCTAAATCAAGTTTTCACATTGACTCGCTTCGAGTTTGGAATTCGGCACTCACTAAGAAATATGGAGGCACTTCCGGTTGGACACCTAGCGTGTATGCATTCGTGGCTCGCGCAATCTGGACCACCCCTGAGTTCCTTTGAAGTATCAAAGGAGATTCAATGACTAGATTGTTGAACAATTATCGGGATCATTATTTGTCCTGTTTTATTTCAATTTTGACGTAGAACTACGTCTTACTATTCATTGTACAGGGTGTGATTTACGAGTTACGGTATCTGACGTCACGCTGTAATGCAATTGAGGATTGAGAGAATGTTGCCGCCACGCTTCTCTCAATTGTGATTGTGATTATTTTTCAATCGTAAATGGGTATTGAAGGCTGAACGCACCCCTCTCCGGCGCATTTGAAATTAGTCACGTCACGATGTCACGATTTTTGATCGATAAATTACATGGCCTAGCCGCGTGTGAATGGCGAAGGCGTTTGCTCCAAGAGGCAATGGGCTAGGGTTCAACCCCCGCTAGAAATTCTGAAATTTATTTCCTTTTGGTGAATAACAATTTCACGTTATTTACGGAACTAAATATTCTCGACAAATAATTGGTTTGTATTATTCAGTTGGAACACTAAAACTCAAAATAAATCGTTTAGTTCGCAGATGCAAAAAAAAATGAGGTTGCGTCAAAGAAGTGTAAATTTAGATCGCAAGAATCCAGCCACACGTAGTTCTACGTCAAAATGTGCAGCATTAGAGCTCTAGCTTCGATTTCTTTTCTTGGAAACAGTTTGAGGTGCGCACTCATTCGACTTTCACGAATGGTTAGACCAGGTTTAGCCGACCAAATCTAAAGACTAAAAAAGTCCAACAAGCAAGAAAAGTGCGAACAAGCAACCCAAAAAGAACCTGAAGCGAAACAGTTTCTCCAAAGCAATCAAACCACTCGCGAAAGACTCTACATAAAAAAAGCTTCTCGTTTCTTTTAGCCAATTTCGCTTTTTTTCTCCCTCCCAACACCGTCTTCCTTTGAATGCTTCCATAAATCTGAAGATTGTAAGTCTAGTTCTTCCACCAATAGGGACAATCTCTCTATCTCTGCCAGAAAATCCGGATAGTCGCGTTGACAGCACTGACCTTTCAATTATAAATTACGTCCCGTTCACTTCTTCCACTTCTTGGACATTCAACACAATTGCGATAACACGAATTGCTACATTAGTTGGAAATTAGCATATTCTTTTCCAATGAGCAACGAAACGAAATAACAGAGTTCGACCGATGCATTGTGTGATTGCCTGGCAACACGGGGCACCAACAACATACTCTTCCGCCTCTAGAGGGCAGCACCTGACAGATCCCATTCCCTCACTTCGCTACATCGGTTCGAGACCTCCTTTCCTCTCCATCATAGTTGTGACGTCATCACCTGCTTTAGAATCGCATTCCCGAGGAAGAAAGCTCGTGGATAAAAAAAAATTCCCCACAATAAATTCCTGAGGTATCGGCCTGGAATTGAACACGTGATCATAACAACTCTATATTGTTTGTCCTTGTAATTAGTTTCTCAGCTAGTTGTTGAACTAAGTCTTTGTCTTTAAGTCACTTTTCCCCCTCCTGGTACATTTTTAGCCGTATTTAGCCGTTAATTAGTGGAGCTTTAAGACGTTAGACTTTGGGGGGACGTCGCCTTTTTCCTTCCAATTAAAATTGACCGATCACTCCAGAGATAGAGAAAAATGCGGCTCGCCTGTCTCATTTGCAACAAGATTAATTATCTCGTAGATCCATCAAGACCCCGGATCGGAGCTCCATCAACATAAAGAACTCGCTTTTCCCCAGTTTCGTCGGCAATAAATCAGTGGGACGCCATTTTGGCAATGAGCGGAAGGAAACAAAAGCCTCCTTTTCATCTCCCGACTAGCGAATGACGCGAATAGATGGCTCAAAGATCGTTGAAACGACACACACCCAACACAAAACGTCGCTTCGATTTATCACGGACACCACCACATCATGTGACGTCAGTGCTCAACTTCCTGTCTCACATCCGTCGCCCGCCAAAGCACGCCCAAGCTCTAGCTGTTCACTAAATCGATTAACTCCGTTCCCGATTAATCGATACAGGCACTAAGAATTCTCATTTGTTTGATTAATCGATGTAAATCCATCTAAACCTTAAAAAATATCGAGTTATCGCCGCCTCTGGAGCATTTCTCAGGTAAATGTTTGCGCATCACTCACCGGAAGAAGAAAAAAACGGAGTCAAGCTCACTAAACTCGTTCCAGAAATGCGTTCTCCGCTCGAGTGCGCATGCGCGACTAACCAAAAATGACATTTCCGCGAAATCTAGGCTTTAAAAGATCGTTGCCGCGGAGGGAAAATGTTAGACCTTAACTGAAATGGCAAGAGGTAGTGACGTCACCGAGCCAGGTAGTTCGTGGCACGATCAAGATTTTAAAAAAATGAGGTCATCGGTGGGTGATTCAATGACGTCATTGAAAAAGCTGCGCGGTTGCAGGTAGCGGTCAAGCGTGTTGCGCACGGTCTGCTGGTGTCCGGCGCCGGCCATAGCAACCGTGTCCAGCATTATTCCCGGAGGACGGGATTGGCCAAGACAAGTGATTCCCGAACTTCAAAGAATATATTTCGAACACACGGTTAGACAGACTGTAGAGGAGATGTCGAGATCATGGGTTCGATTCCCGACCGAGATCTCCGGAATTTTACCACGAGAGAAAGTCTTAAACGCGCCTTCTTCCTTTGAAATGCGCGTATCAAGGAGGTAAAGAGGTCTCGAACCGATGTATCGGAGAGAGGAGATTGGATTTGCCAGGTGCTGCCCTCTGGTGTTAAACAAGAATGCTGATGCTGGACCTCTGTTTAATTATTTGTAAATTGCGAATATGTGGTGCCCCTAGTTGCAGGGCAACCACACATTGCACGGGTGAATTGGTTTAGAGGGGACATTGAGGAGGTCCCAGTAGGATATTTGCGAAATGCCGAAATTACAATTTATGGCTCGGCCCCAGTTGCCTTGATCCGGTAATGTGAGAAAGGAAGCGGTCGCGTGCACAGAAATAAAACAGCGCCCCCCGTTGAGAAACCCCTCCACCTTCCCACTCACCCCAAAATGCTGCCCCCTGTACCAACCATGTTCAGTCTAGCACTGGGCCAGTGTGCCAATAGGGTAATGTATGCGAATACCATTCATCAACAGTCTGTGTTGTCATTGTGTTGGGTGCGTTGTTGGTTTAATAGAGTCGGTCACGGAATAAAAGAATCCGGTTATCCTCAGTGGACCTTATAATTTGTCGAAAAATGTGTGACGACACTTTCAACCGAGATTGAAAAGCCAATAACAAATAATCGTAATTTCAATTAGTTATTGACATAGTCATTAAAAATGAGAGTCCCGTAAATTACATCAAATTAATTTGCATTAAATATTTTCTTTTTGTTACTGACATACTTTTAATTTTCTTGCTGTTTAAAACAGTTACATTTTTCATGTTTTCCGAGTAAAAAATAGCTTTTGTAAATTTTAAGAAAACGCTAATAAATATTTTTAATATTTGAATGGGAAATTAAACGGAATATTTTTTACTTAAAAATTGATCGCAATCGATACCCATAGAATTAAACGTAAACTAATTTGATCATTATTGATTGGGAGATTTCGGAGTCGAATCTGGAACTGTTGAGTTGGTGCTGCGTTTTGTTTGGTCCTGGCTCACTGACTTTGTTAGCTGTGACATGAAACTGAAAAGATAAACGCACCCCTGTTCAAAGATCTTCGAGATTGCTAACAAAGGTGCTGAATTATTTCACGATATGTGTCCCCTAATTAAGAAAAGATAAGCGAGAGATAAGATAGGGTTGGTGTAAAAACGTCACGTATGCCTAGGCTCCACGTAGGCAGTTCCGAGAATGGGAGCAGGCAAGGAGCCAAGTGGAATGAGCGGGCCAATATATATATATCAATTCGCAGCCACACAAATAAAATCCACCTTCGGAGGCCGAGAAATGCTCGTCGAGGTTCGTGTTTGCACGTAGATAGTGGCCTTAGGATCAATCTATTACACACGGGACGAGCTATCTGGCAACACTTGGAGCGCCGCGAGAGAGCGCTCTTTCACCGCCTCGCTATTTTTGTGTGCTCTGTCGGGCGAGCAGATTCTTTTTTCGGCAGCCAGACTATTTCCGGTGGTAAAGACAAGACGCCGCTTTCCCTCTTTTTTTCGAGCATTAATTCTCATCTGGTCTGCTCAGAAAAACAAACTGAAACGATCTAGCTAAACTCAGGAGGAT
Source organism: Mycogona germanica (assembly GCA_034698785.1). Taxonomy (NCBI): domain Eukaryota; kingdom Metazoa; phylum Arthropoda; class Diplopoda; order Chordeumatida; family Chordeumatidae; genus Mycogona; species Mycogona germanica. Next base: position 7,464 of record JAQGBY010008291.1, read on the forward strand.
CCGAAAATCACCAGTGTCTTCCTTCGTTTACAACCCAATTTTCATTTGTATCTGGCAACACTGTTTAGACAGTGATGCCAATTAAACGATTGGACTTCCTCTGGTGAGAATATTTCGAACTAACTTCTCAGGTTCTCAGCTTCTCAACTTCTCAGGTTGCCTGAGAAGTTAGTTCGAAATATTCTCACCAGAGGAAGTCCAATCGTTTAATTGGCAGCACTATCTAAACAGTGTTGCCAGATACCGGAGATGTAGTGCAATTATTGTTTTTTTTTAATGACGTTGAAAATGACATCTGAATTTGTTTACTTATCAAGGCCTAATACTCACTGTGGGTATATTTGAACTTATTTGAGCCATAATTAATACTGGGGCAAATGGGCTTTCAAGATAAAGGGCACTTTTGTAAAATGCAGATCGAGTGACCGAAATGTGTTAAAATCTAAACGCAGCCTTGTTTGAATTTCTCTAGCACATTTGAGATGGTCGAATTGTCATTCGGGAAAGAGCAACATTTTCTTGCCCTAGCAGTGACTCGTTGATCATGTTCCAATGTTTAAACGCACCCTGCTGAGGCATGATTGGACTAACTCGATGCTTGACCATTGTGACTAGAATATAACGTCTCGTCAAATTTCAAAACTAAGTAACGATAATTTCCAAAGCGTTGAGGTTCTATCAATAAGTATGTGATGTTTGTAGACTATGGTAATTTTTTTTTTTTGGCACGCGGCCCCTTTGCAGCTGGAGGTTGCACGACCACTCCCCCGACGACGCTGGCCGTGTTCGGCGCAAATAAAACATAATTCTGTTAGCTCGTTTAAATCTTGCCACTAGAAAGATAAGCCCAGAGAGAAAAGCGTGAGTCGTAAAATAGAGAAGACACCGTTGCACTTTGGAATTCACGAATTTAGAGAAGTCAGTGCTTAACCTCTTCGCTCTTTCTCTCGCTCTCTCAAGATGTTTACACATGAAGTGGGGGCGCGCCACTAAATTCTAATTGTAACAAATGCGGCAGTCTAATAAATATCGGGGGGACCAAGGGCTGAGGGGGTTCGAGGGGGTTATGGAGGCTGAGGAGGAATGGCGAGTGGGAGGGAGATGGCAAGTTAGACGGAGACAGGAAATCGATAGAAGCAAGAATGGAATGAGATACGAGTCTAGTAAAATATTCACGAAACAAGTTTTCCTTACAGGGTGACTGACTTTTGCCCTGCAAAGTCACCAGCAGCAAAACGAGGTTAATGGATAACCAGTGCACTCTAGTCTATGAAAGTCGTTGGTCACACCATATGACGGATTGGGGTCAGGCTAGTTCAGGGAGGTCGTTCCACGGAGCAGGCATATATGGAGATGATTGTAGTTAGGCCATGTGGGGCGCATCGGAGGTGATTGTATGCGCGGTGGAGCCGGTGACGTCACGGACCCAGGTAGGACGTGACGCGCATGGGCGATGACGGTACGTGCCCCTATGGCGTTTCCATCGGGGGGAGGACACGAACACGGCAACACTACTTGCTATTCGGAGCTGGTAAAAGATTAGTGACAAATTTATTTCGAAGAAGGACTACTAACGAACGGGGAGGATACAGTTCGAGTCCCAGAAACGGTACTGCGATGACGCATCCCCTTAACGCTTCGAGTGAGAGGATTTTTTCATGGTGTCAATTTACAAGTCTCTCGGCAGAAATTTAAATTGGAAAGACGGAACCGCTTGGTAATCTTGGTTTGATGCGACCAAGGCAGTCGGCAAGACAACGTATGCAAAAGTGGAGACAAACCCAAGAATACATTAGTTCTTACTATTTTTTAATTTTATTCTTTTACTTGGCACAATTTTGACAGGTATGTTTGGAAATATTGAAATTTTTAACAAAAATAATAATTTCATAACTATATCAATTTGCTAGTAATTTGAAAGTTTTAATTAGTCATATGCGCTTCACTGCATTACGTAACAAATTAAAGAAATAATTTGTTTCAATATCAAATTATTTTATTTTCGTGAATTGAATCAGCTCACAAGTTGAGAAACGCGCTGCAATACAATTTGTTTTTATAGCCATTTATATGAGGTTGGGGGAAACTTTATGCACCATTCTTAATACGATTTACAACGTCGTAAAAAGTTCCCCCTGAAAACTTTCCCGCATTGCACCTATTTTTACATGGCGCTGAATGGGACGACAACAGGGGCATTAAAGTGATCCACCCCTACTGATTTTGACGCATTGGTAATTTAAAAAAATGGCAGTGTTATTTTTTTTGTTAGCAGTAACGAATAGTTTTTTTTAAATACCTGTAATAGTTAATCTTAAATAATATATGTTTCTTTCGAAGCAGGGATCTCATATTTTACTAATTTAATTTTTCTTGCTTTTTTAATGGCATTTTTGGCAGCACACGTTTGAAAGACAAAGTATTAGAATGTTCTAGCGAGCCATAGTTTGCGTACCACTGTACTGACTGCATCGTGGCTTATAAACCTATCAAAATTGTCCTGTTACGACAATCGTTTGAAAGAAATTTGCAACCAACATAGATTGGACAGTTGGATTGACATCCATTTCTTAGAATTCTGATCGAACGTCTGAATGTCAATAGCAAAATTATGCTCGTAGAACAAATTGCTTAAAATATTCATATTTTGATGATCTAAAAGCATCTGCAACTCATGAAACCAACATTCATGTGGAAGAGACGGAAATTATTTTTTTTCAAAAAGGTTGAAGTTGCTTCCTTCCTTTCATTTTTCCATTTCTTTTTACATAAGCCAATCAACTCTCGGATTTCGTTCTCATAAAGCTGCCTTTGACCTAGGCGCACGACGCACTTTGCCAATCAACTAGACGAATATTTTCCATGTTTTGAAGATATTCTGCTCTCTCTCTCTCTCTCCTTGATCCAATAACACTTTACGGTTTTCCAAGGTAATCGAAACGAATAGGAAAAACTCATTTCCGTTTTGTGTCTGTGAGCGAACGGGGGAAAAAAGAAGAGGATGTAAAAGAACGTGATTCAAATTACAAAGCATCTCGACGACATGGAAACGCAAATGTTTGATCTGAAAAGAGACTTATAACGAACCAGTGAACACCAGAAAATGTCCAGGAGAAGAAGAAAGTCTCTTGACGAGCTTGCTCAATAATCCTGTTAGAAGTTCCGCTGAAGAAAAGGATTGAGTAGAAATATACGACATCATCAAGATGTACTCGAGACGAGATTTTTTTAACGTCTCGACTTAATCTCGTCTTGGCTCAAAAGTTTTTTTTTTTTTTTTTTTTTTAATTCACTGAAGTGACGGATCACAACAGGAAGATTCTGTCGCCCTCTCAGAGCTTAGGCCCTA
>JAQGBY010008292.1:0-10812 GCA_034698785.1 Mycogona germanica
CGAGTCTTGCCAACTCGATCGTCGTCTTGCTCCCCCAGTCGAGTCCTGGGATTATCCGTATTTCCTTTTATATGTTTCGTTATTGTTTACCAAACACTTTTAATACGAGTATTTTTGTGTGTGCCGTGTAATACTGTAGCTTACCTAATCAGTGGAAGAAGAAGATTCAGGTGTGTTAAATGTGCAGTGTCGTTTGCAGTGTTGTTTTATTGAGTCCCCCTCGCAAGGAGGAAACGTTGTTCCCGTGCATGGTGACTTTTGGGACACCTTGCAAATGCAATTTTTTAACGCTCTCTAATACACGGAGCGATTTTTCCTTCTCCGGCTTGCAAACTATCTTCGAAACACTATTGATATGCAAAGGACAGCACGTTGTTAGGCATCTAGACGCCAACATCCCCGTTCTTGACTCCTCACGGCAATCGTACACTCGCGGACAACTCTTTCAATTCCGCAGTATAAAGTAATTTATCTTTGTTAAGGGTTAGTGGCTGTTGTAGGAGGCGGGACGCAGGAGGGGCGTTTACACTCCCACCCCTTCCCATAACAAACAACTAATGAAGACATCTTTCGCGGCGCAAGACTTGGCTCTACCTCTGCGTGTTAGAAAGTCCTTTTATGTCTTTCCACCAGGCTTATACGGCTGAAGCTCTTGGGATCTCTAATCATACGTTGAAAATTGCTGCGCCTGTCAACGCTCGAACGTGATCACGGGTCTAGCCAATGGTGTCTCCTAGGGGACACACTAGCTGGGGCTGCATTTTGGTCATTCTCAAAATCAACTTCGGAGCAACTTCTGATATAATTAAATTATCAACTGAGGATTTCTGAAAACCTTATTTTCGTCTTCACCAAGTTGATGATGTAATTCTGATTTTGACCGTAAATTCGTAAAATGATCATTGTCTGCATCGATAATATCGAGCCACTCGAATATGTCGATTTTATGATCGATTCGGCGATTTTTGGTAATATCGAGATTTTGTGCGGCCCTTGTTTAAAGCGTCTTTGTATTAAAAACAATGAATGTCATAAATAAATGCTAGATACCATGATGGGCGCTGCCATCTTGTGCAGTGCCAATTATAGTGAAATACAATTAGATTCTATTTGCAGTAATCTCATTGACTGGCTACGCACAGTAGCAGACTCTGTCGTTATCCGCCAAAATAGTTCCAATTATTTGTAAATAAATGTAGTAGAATTGTGAGTTTCATAGATTATGATTGAGTTTAGCGAGGTAAGTGAATGTCATTTTTCCAAATATCAGTCCAATTGCATTTCACTGAAACAGCTGAATCATCATTGTGCCTTTTTCGTGGGCGCAGTGATTCTCAAATACTGAAATTGGGGACTCTGAGGTGACCATAAATCGAAGTTGATTCCTCAACTTGATTCTACGGTCAAATTCAATGCACTTTTCCCTCAAAACCATCGATTGAGTGAAATTGTGCGCATGCGCAGATTACGTAATTTGATGTTTGAGAATCAAATTTGAAAGACCAAAATGTACAGCCAGCACGGAGTTTCTTTGGATAGGAATTTGGCGCCAAATCAGCTCTCTTCCGGTTTAAATGAGTCTGCCAATTTCGTTCACTAAAAAGTCCATCAGTTGGTAATACTGCACTATCACCAGTGGGGGGGGGTCTTTTAGGCAAGGTATCTATCCTCAAGGTATCATGGGTAGTAGGTGGCGCTACACTCTGGTTGAGTTTTTCATTTTGCAATATCACAGATTGTCGATTGAACTGTGACCTCATCTTAATTATATACCTAAATTAATGAAACCGGTATAGATTAATGTATCGGAATTGAGCATTGAGCAGCACTTTCAGTGTTTTTTCTTGGTCACATACAATGACATGGGCATCCGACTATAATTAACTAGAGAAATTGTGTGCTTTGGCTCGGCTGTCCCCGTCATGGAATCGAAAGTATTTTCTAATATTTTTTAAAAACTGTTTTGTGGGTGAATACTGCAATTGTAGATTCGTCATGTGTTTTAACGTCATGACAATGCCGCCGCAAAACTTAAAAAAAAAATATTTTGGATTCCCAAATTATGATTGACAATTTAAATATCAAATCACTTCAAAACGAAAATGTATTTGCTTCCTATTTTGTGAAATAGTACTTCAAGGTGTATAATTAGAAATTCGGGATCTAGTGTGGAAAATGTCGCTGGCATCAATGGTAGCACGTGATTGGCGCTCGAATGTTCAGCGCCCTTTTGGTCAAGTGGAGACGCCATATTAAAAATTTGATTTCTCGAAAAATACGCAAAATCGAGATCTGAAATAAATTGCATTCGACTACAAATTTGCGAAACTATCTACAGCTCAAATTTTATTCAATTTCGTTATATAAACGCCCGAACAGATAGATTAAAGAAAAAATTTGAAAAGTCAGATATTCTGGATTATAATAATAAATAGACGTAAGTTAGATAGGCTATGTGGTAAATAGACGTAGTTTCTTTCTGATAATATAAGGTGTCATATTTGAAATAAGAAAAAGTAAACCTTATTCCGAAACACCTAATTCTACCGTGCACATGTCAGCATTGTCTACCTACTTTTCACTTTGTCCGACAAAGCAAATAAAACCGATTCCCAGAACGGCATGCGCATGTACATTTATATACGAAATAAACAACATTATCTCGTAAAATCAAAGCTCCATAGGCTATGTGGTGATAGCCCTCCTGCGGACTTCCCGCCGACTTATACGTCATGTACAATGGTCACAAACGGCGTTGAGTTACCTACCTATACAATGGCGAAAAACGGATCAATAAAAATCTCTCGGAAACTGGGAAAAGTTTATATAGCGATTCGCGCCTACGTAATGCACAACACTAGCACAGATCCATTATGCAGTTTAGATTTCCACCACTGGGATGGTCCCTAAGGGGGTTGAACCGGTTTGCTGAACCCCTGAACCACAGGATCAATTGATTTTACTTCCATCAATATCCGACCAGCGCCGCTGATCCGTATATTCGCAATAATACTAAAAATAGCGGCGGCTTGTCCTTCCCGGAGCACGGAGGGTCATGCCTCCACAAAATTATTATTCCAATCCAATGTCGCCTATTTCGGTCCACCAGTTAAACCAGGATTCGTGCATTAAGATTCGGACCTAGAATATCAAAACGCGATCTGTAACTCTGGGCAGGTTGAAAATGAATTTTAATAAAATAATTTAGCTCAGCCAAGGTTTCGCCGTCCGCGTTCGAAACCCTGGCTGGGCTGAATCATTTTACACTCTAACATCGTGATCTGGGTGGACATTAATTTTACAACTAATTTCACCTAAATGGGGATTCGATGGAGAAGCTTGATCTCTGAATCAAATGACAAGAAGGGTCTTTCTAAATCCACCAAGACGAAGATGGCACTCATCTGACGAGAGGCAAATGTCGATAATTGATGTAGCCAACAAAACTTTTCGACTGTTTTTCAATTAGTAGCAACCACGAGTCCAAAATTCCAACTTAGATATCGATCGACCTCCAATATGTGTGACGAGCCACCATCCAGTGGCACCGCCAACAAGTACCACAACAAGTAATTCCAATCTATCGGTATCCGATGAAAAACCGTTGCGAATAGATCGGGCTATGAAGTTGCATCATAAAATGTCTCTGGCCTTTTCAAACCACCGAACTTGACGTTTTTATATAGCCAGTGCTCGATGTGGGAGAAGATTTGGGAACTGAAAAGGTGGTTGGGTCCCCTTTGCTGATGCAATATACAGAAGCTTGACATTATGACCAGTTCTACACGGACGCCAGACACGAAATACACGACGTTCACCCAATTTTTCAGAAAGCCTTCGATCCCAATAACTGGATTTTTGTTCGATTATTAATTATTGACAGATATTGATCAAACCGCTTATCGACAAGGACCTGCAAGGCTTTATAGATGCTGCTATCCAGAGGATAATTATCCGAAAAATGCATGGCAACTAGGTGCGATCAATGAACAAAACCACCTTATTATCTATGTTATAATTCTGATTGTCTCCTTTTTAAAATGTTTTTCATTACCTTTCTGTTTCCGCGTTTTCTTACCGCCATTTTCTTAAACCGTTCGGCTTGACGATATTGAATCACATTTGAGCTGTAGATTGTTTCACAAATTTGTAGTAGAATGCAAGTTATTTCAGATCTCGATTTTGTGTATTTCTCGAGAAATCATAAGGATAAAGTATTCAATCTTGTTAATTTTAAATGATTTCCAACTAGTTGACGGTGTAAATAACTGGTTGAAATAATGTCCAATAGTAAAAGACACTTTATTCTATCAGGTACAGGAGAAATACAAAAACACGAGCTTTCGACCGCGAGGTCATTATCAAGTAACTGACGACACTAAACGATCTCATCTTCGATTCAAATCATCTCATACATGGCCATATCGTGAACAAGCGTCTTATCATTTAGACAATTGTTAATTTTGCTTGCGGCAGCACTTTGTTACGAGCAACAGGTTGGCAACCAGGCAATACAAAGGTGCCACGCCTGGTTGCTCGTTCTGGCATTCAGGGGCAGCGCATTGGCTTTTACACGAATTCATTCGCAACTAATTACTCTCGTTTCTTTGTGAATCATTTGAATTAACAGCTCCAAGAAACTGGACTTCTAAAAATACAAAATGACCTCTTACCACAATTTTACGTTTTGTGATCGTAAGTATAGGTGAAATATTTTAGAAATTAAAGATATAATGTTTTACGTTCATTTAATTCAGTAACTGTTAGTTGAGGTTGTGTTTGGTTGATGTGATTTGTCGAACTCATGCTGAATGTTAAATTTTTACGAATCATGTTATTTGTAGTTGAAATTAACTTTTCCACTTGTACTTATTTCCTGAAACTTTCGATTGATGGTGGTTGAAGTGTTAGTGTCGATTACGATTCTTAGCTCGCTGGATACGAAGACCAATTTCTTCCTGACGACATCGAGGAGAGTTTCTCTCTGTTGTCAAAATTGAATCCGGTTAAGTGAAGCGAATCTCTCATTCATGTGGTCACTGTGGTAGATCTAGACTATCGGTCCGATAAGTGATCTCCCCCATCCCAAATTATGATTTCATGACATTGGCTTATTTCTTAGATGTGTCAAATGAATCAGACAAAGTCATTCAGCGCATTTGCAAAAATCTCATAAGATTTCATTCCAATCTTGAAAATGAGCCTCTCGTTTAGTGCTGCAGCTCCAAGACGTGAGTGAAATTTTAAAAAGAAAATAAAAACGTTCCTCTAAATGTGTCAATTTTTCAGGTTTTTGCGTTCAGGATTTGAATTTAATAAACAAAAATATCACAAAATCCATGAAGCGCCAGGACGAGTTTGAATACTGAGTATGTGGTGGCCACATTTCGAATAATATCCTGTTTTTCCCTCCCTCCGTTTATCCCTCCGTTTTTCAATCCCAGACAAAGCCGGATCATTTGGTCTGATTATTAAATACTATTTTTTTTTACTAATTTATAATGATTATTAAATACTAATTTTTTTAATTTAAGACTACGGATAACACGGGATCACTGTATAATTTTCAATTTACAATTTCAGGGAGATAACTCTCGATTAAGTTGGGGGGTTCAAGGGAATAATGGGAATGGTGAGGGAGGGGGGTTATTATTTTACTGTCCCATCGACACAGCAATCACAACTTGACAAATGTGTAATAAAGAACGAGGTTTTGCCGTGGTCTTGGAATGTGAAGTCGGCATGACTGAGTGAAGACGACGAAAGGAACTTTAGAAGAAGAAAAAGAAAAAAAAAGTGAAGTGCACCGTGTGTGTATCTCTGTGTTGACACACTGTCAATGCATTTGGGTTGGCTGGGACCAACTATTGTTGCTGGAAAATGTTCCGCCTATAGTCGTGCACTGGTGATGACGTCACAGGAGGGCTATGTCTTTCAACCGCAGTTGGAAATTGCATGGATGGTGAGAGGAGGGGGTGGTGGTTTAAACGAGGGAAAGATTTCTCGTGTTATCTCAAAACAGGAAATTAATTTTGAGTTTTGGTCATTAAAAATAAGTCTGTTGGTTATCTTAGTTTCAGAATTTCTTGTCGATTTTTCCTCGCCACAACTGGCGCTTCAGTGTAATTCGAGGTATTCTTCTTTTTCTTCGTTAGTCCTTCAGGATTCAAGACCTCGTACTCGGTACCGGTAGACTGGTCTACGAATATGAAGATTGGATAAATGGATGATGTTGTTGCCCGAACCGTTCGCCACCGAAGAGAGAAATGAACTAATTTATGTGGAGTGACTGCTGAAAATACATTCGCAGAAATTAGAGCTACAACGAATTGCGCTGTTTCCATAATACGTCATTCACTATGTTCCATCGAAAACAGCTGCGTTATCTTCTAATGCCCCCTCCCCCTAACTCCCCTGGTTCCGGCTTTGGCACAAAGAGATTGAGGAAGGTAGAGGGCAGAAGTGTTTGGTGTCCCATAATGGACAGTGTGTCTTTTTTTGCGGCGAAATCGTCACACGTAATGATGCCACACGAAATGAAGATTTTCCGTGCCATTAGGATAACAATTAAGCGTATATACATTGATAATTTAAAACGCAAATTTTTTGACAATTAGAACAGTATTTCCTTAAATCCGGTACCCGGAAAAACCCTGAATAAATTATTTCGGTACGACTCGTCGTAGCGCAGTCGGTAGTGCGGCGGTCCCGGTTCGATTCCCGGCGTAGATACTCGATTATTCGATCCCAGGGTACTGGTGAAAATGTGCCTCTCACATAGTGCCTAAGCATTGAGAGGGGTACAGTATCTACCTTCTCAGTATTTTTTTTACCTAATCAACTGTAGTCAACCTCACTACAGGCGTTTCTGTAACCGTCTTGGTGCTTAGGCACTATGCGAGGGGCACGACCAGTACCCCGGGAATCGAACCCGGACCGTCGAGCCACAGTCAGTCGCAATACCGACTGGGCTACGACAATGTAATTTAATTTTTTTTACTATTAATAATATTTAATTATAGTAATTAAACAGTTTAATTACTGAAATATTATAAATAGAAAAACACTTTGAGATACGGGGAATGCTATTATTTTTTAAATTTCTCTTCACCGTTCATATTATATGCATTCACCAGACCTAGCAAAACAAATACTCTTGACAGCACTAATAAAGAAATCGTTTTGGAATCTATATTTTGACACCCTAGATATCTGAGTGCGAGTTTTATCTTTTCTCTACACAGTCAATTTAGTCCGACAATTTTTGGAGAAGTTAAAGCTAAACTGCGAATTTTTTCCGCACTTCTGTTTCCATATTGTAATCCTATGGAAGAAAAATGTCTCTCGGGAACAAGTTAGCGGCTCAGCATCGGTTATCATTTCATGCAACTTAATTTAGAATCCTAGAACAACGTCATGTCGATTAACAGAGCAAAACATTTCTCATTTTTATTTTTTATTCTATCGACACAAACATCTTACTTAATTTTGAGTTTAAAATGTGCGCATGCAGCGCATTGTCCTGCTTTCACTTATGAGACACTACTGAAAGTTGGCGCGCCACCTGGTGCTTGCGATTGTAGTTCATTAGACAACTGAAATACAACCCCTGCATTGAATCTTACGGACGGTATTCCAAGGTACATGTTCATTCGGGAGTTGGGTCTCTGAGCTTTTCAGCTGAACGAATTGACGAAAACTCGAAATAATGAAAACACGAAAGGAGCTGAAGATGCAGATTTAAAAATTACCATATATCGAAAAATTTATTAGCGAGCTTCTATAGCTGCAATGCATCGCAAATACGAAAAAACTGAGATATTCCTGTAGGTGAATAATTTCTCACTCGTTGTGTGTCAGCTCCAGGGTAGAAATTAAAATTGATTAATGCCGTGGCTGCATGAATATAAGCCGCTGGATAAGTTTTTGTTTAAACGCGCTGTGGAAATTCAAATTTATCTTTTGGTAAGCCCCCAATAAAACACAACTTCTCTCTCCTGTAATTTGTGAAGGTAGTTGTAAGAAAAAAATTCCTTTTTCGTAATTTCATTAAAATTTTAAAACTTCCGGATATGAAATACACATTTCGAGTTTCTAGTATTCTAACCGTGATGTGGCATGCTGATGAGCCTCCTTGCTCAAGTGCACTTATTATGCCAGACTCTCAAGGATTTAGAAGGACTTGTGCCTTCTTTCGGAATGAAGGTAACACGTGATCCGTGCCTGTACGATATCAGGACAGGTTTAAACCTTCCTTTCCTAGGTAGCATAAGTTAGGCAAAATTATCAGATCGCTATAATTTCATAAATATTGTCAGTGCCGGATTAAGCCATGTGGGGGCACCTAGGCTATCAATATCCCGCCTCCCCCATAATTTATTTTTAAACGTACCTGGGGTATGGCACCCTGTGATTGGCTGATTTGGTGACGTTTCGCAACTTCGAAAGCGAAACGTCACCAAATCAGACAATCAAAGGGCGCCGAAGATTTTTCTTATCGCCGAAGATTCGTTAGGAAACCATACCCTGGTTTGCAAAAATACATATGTTGAGAGTCACTCGCGTAGCCATTTGCAATTTCTTTAAATTACTTCTATTTTTGCAATTTTTTTCTTCGTTGAAATAATTTGCAAATGGCGACGCAGATGAGGTCCACATTGTGAACTTGAAATTCTTTGATCACTTATCAGATGTGCGCTTTAATATTTGAGAACGCGAAGTATTTTCTTGGCATTGCCTTGTGTTGTGATCGCCGATTTCGTTTCAATGTCTGAATGTTCCCTGCTTGAAAATGATATATATCTTTTGCTGTACGGAAAAAAAATGTATAGAACTTTGATGGGGGAGGGGGTCACAATTCATTCTTTTTTGTGATTTGCTTGTTCCAGGTATCACAAACAACGACTCACAGTTAATGAAAATATAACAAAGATATGTGTGAGTGCAGCGCACCATTCGTTTTGAAAATGTTAGTAAAATTGAGCTTGCCCGAAAAGTTCGTTTATACCAACAAACAATATATGTGCATGCAGCTCAAATTATTATTTTTGTAATGATTTCGTTGAAAATATACATGTATATGGTGAAAGTTTTATGGTGATTACAATACAACGAACCTAATTTTTGAAATGGATAGTGAAATTGTGCTAGCCGCACTAAAACATGTTCTTTAAATCTAATGATTTTTAATGTAAACTATGCAGTGAGTGCAGATGTTTTGAGCCGAAAGTGCACAATTTATGAAAAGTAATATGAACATAATAGAAGTGAAATTGCGCGAGGCGCAATTAAAAAAATCATACTTTCACACTTTAATATTTTTTGCGTTTGATAAATGCAAGTGATGTTTTCACTCGCAAAATTTATCCAAACTTATTTTGAAAGTAAATCTACGCATAGCATGATTTTAAAAAAATATTTTCTTCAAAAACAAACTACTTAAATGTCTTTTAAGAGCATTAATTTAATGCTCGTGACAAATGAGAAATTATTAAAAGAAATTAAAATATCATAAAAACCATCCCCTCTGGGGTCAGCCAAACACTAGAAGCAGGGGGTCCAGGAAATAATCTATGTGGATACAACCTCCCGGTGCGCTCCCCCGTTCCGACAAATGAAGCTCTGTGAAGGTCGGACCCCGCATTTAAGATGACAGACAATTCTAAGAAATTATTCGAAGTTGTATTTCTTTGAAATACCCCAATTTATCACTAACAGAGAAACACTGCATCTTTAATACTTCGAGTGTTTTGCACAGGTTTTGCTATTTATTTCGGTTTTGCTATTACAATCTGTCGGCTTAACGGCTTTTACTAAGTTTTGCTACCAGGGCGCGATGTAGTTGGTTTAATTAAATAATATATTTTCGGCGCTTCAGTACAAGTCGTTGTCTTGCGAATGCCATTGTTTTTGTATTTGTGAAAAGCAGTCTGGGGCTCCAGCTAGCGTGTATTCAGTTTCAAACTTGGGTAGACTTACTTTTTCTTCTCACTCTCTCTTTATCTGGAAAAAATATTGGATTTCCGCCCGGTTTTACCGTCTGGTTGTTTTCGTTTTCTCCGTGTTTTGTATTTTTTCCATACTTAAGATATAATTCTTATACAGCAGTAGTAACGCCACCCATACAGGGAAAAGAAGTTGACGATTCTAGCCAACACCTAGGATACCAATGGGTGGGGGGGAGGGGTGATTCTAGCCAAATAGACAAGAACAACCCATAGTGTGGGGGTGCATTCTCCACTTCCGGTTGAACTTTCATACCTGAAGTGGCAAATATACCCCCAAAAAAGATGGTGGCTTTGATGCTTCTGGTGATCCCATTGCCACGCTCATCATGGAGGCACCAGGCATGGAAGAAGAGTGAATATGCAATCCAAGGTGTGAATACCACAAAAACAAAGGGAAATTTTCCCACTATATCTTACAGTGAAAAAAGCAGTGAAAAGGTCCCCAGAACTGGGGTCAATTTTTTTAGCATTGATTTCACTGCCTCATGATGCACCTTCCTAATCTAACTTAAACTAACATAGCCCTTGACCTAACTTAAGCCTAACCTAGCCTATGAAAACCTAACAAAACCCCACCCACCCACTTTAAAACAAATAAACTAAATATAAACAAAAATAACATAAAAATAAACAAAAAAGCAGGTAACCTACACTAGGCCCCCACATGCACCCGGGGAAATATGTGCATGTGAGTTCCCTACTTCCCTCATTTACCGATATATTTAAAACTGTTGAAATCCGGGTGGAACTGGCCACTGCCAGCTAGTGAAATAATTTTCTGGTGGCAGGAAACACTAGTATTTGC
>JAQGBY010008293.1:0-10810 GCA_034698785.1 Mycogona germanica
CTAGAAATCGATATTGTCGTCTTTAAACGAACCAATTGTCTCTATATGTGAATAGAAAATATACTTGAGTTGGCATTTACATCTTTCCGATGTGTTAATATACTTTAAGTGTGACTAGCCCCAATGTTGATGCGCGATTAGCCACCACCAGAGGGCGCATCAGGCGCTATTGGTGAAAATACACCAATATACAGATAAGTTGGGAGGCGATAGTATTCCGAAAAGTGGCGTGGATTGTCTTGGAGTCGTGGCAATTGACCGGATCCAACCCCCGCTTTACGTTGGAACCGTGGTTATGCGCGCGTAAACCATGGATCCTGTCTTGGGGGGTGGGGGATGATGGTGTAAAAAAAAACTAGTCGCGTCGTTGGGGGCATCAATTTTTTTTCGTTTGTGCGCGCGCGAAGATTCCAATTGCCGGCAAATGTTGCTGACTCGACCATAATTCGCCCACCCGAACGAATTAGATAAGCGCATGCCCCAGTTCGAGTCAACCTAGTCGCGGTTTCCCCGAGATCACGTACAGGGTGAGCGGGGAAAAAGATGAATGCGTCCACCGGACTGGCCATTGAAGCTGAACGACAGACCCGCTAAAGTATTTATCATCTTTTTTTAATTCACTGAAGTTTCTGTACCATTTCTCGGTGCTTCGGCACTATGTGAGGAGCACATTGTCACCAGTATCCCGGGATCGAATAATCGAGAGCCCGCGCCGGGAATCAAACCCGGGACTGCCGAGGCACAGCCAGTCGCTAAACCAACTGGGCTACGACGAGTTTTACACTCAAGGGGTCATAATTTCACCTTTTGCTTAATGGAAATATCATTTTCTTTCGGTCAAACACCTTTCAGCTTAATGTCTCCAGCCAAATTTCCTCGAATGGGCTCGCTACGGTCAACAAAAGGATATTTCCATGACCTAACTCATAAGCAGTCTATGGAAATCTTTTTTTGATCGGCCATCATTTATCATATTATTATGTCAAAGTCGGAAAACAACAAAAATGGGTAATTTTTATTTTCATGGAACATGGTTGGAATCACGCTTTCTCACCAAATATTCCTATCAACACAAATTAACTGAAACTTTTTGAAACCTACACCGAGTTAATGTTTTCATCGAAACGCCCTGTATCTGCAGGTTAAGTGCAGAATTGACTTCCAAAGTTTCTCGCTTCGGCAGCCGCTCCTGCATATCACGCGTCGACCCCTTTTATATTCCAATCTCATCTTTTCAAAAACGTTAGCCATTTTTCGCCTTTTCCGCTATATAATTTTTACTAACTTTAAGCCGCTTACACATGCGATCGTACATGTATATACATATAGAAGAAGCATAAAATATACCGTGCGCAAGGGAGTGGTGAGTTCGCTCGGAAGCCGCTTTCTACGCGCATTTACGACACTAGAGCGTTCCGCCACACTTTGGCACTAGCACTAACTATAGGGTTATCACATATTATATGCGAGGGGCGAATTTTTAAACCCCATGTATATATGTGATGGGCCTGGAAACCTTGCCCTTTCAATTGGATTAGCGGTGCCTCAACATCGAATCACGGCGCAGACATATCAATGAATCAAATGAAAAAGATCCAGATTTTTCAAATCATTGATGAAAAATTATTGCCGATAGTTATGGAATTTGAGAATGACACACGCGTAGAAAGTTGGACAGTAATTCCCCAACTTTATGCTCTTTCAAATTGGTAATTTTACACAAGATTCTTCACGCTGGTTCCAGAACACATGTAAGGTGGGCATCTACGAACGTACATGCAAAAAGGTGTGGCGAACAAGCAGCCAATGGTGGCACGGACAATTTATCCCCGTTCTGGGAAGAAGCTAAGACGAGGACGTAGAAAAAATTACTCCATTTCCTACCACTCCTCCCCTCCTCCTCTCCTCCATCTCAAGACAGGATCAGTGGTTTTCGATCTTTTCTGTTGAATTCAAAGAGAACGCGCATCGATGTAAAGCGAGAAACCTGCCACGTTATCGAAGGAAGATTAGAAGAAAAGAAAATATGGAGACGCCATCACAAAACATAACGAATGCCTTAATGTTAGATTCGCGGGCGACTAGTTTGCTGTTCGTTTATTATTGCATAAAATAATGCAGTTTCTAAATAGAGCTAAAATTAAAATTAAATTTGATAAAGACTACTGAGGAAATCAGATACAAAAATTAGGAATACATTTGCAGAAATTACTTTAAAAAACTAGAATCACTAAAGTGGTTGAACAAGTTGCAATTGTAATTGGATTTTCAAAAAAATACAATATATGAGCTACTATTTTTTTTAAATCATGTGAGTAACAATTCGGAAATCACTGTTGCTTGTAGATGGTTGCTGGACGATAACAGAGGTAGGAGATAGGGGGGGGAGGGAAATGAGAGTCCAGGAGAAGTGATGGGGAAAAGGAGGTGGGGGTGAGGTGGGGGACACGGTGTTGTTACGAGCACTAGGACCAGTCGAAATTGCTTTCGCGAAACAACGTGGAAGGTGTATCGCCCATCTCCCAAGTTTTGTATGGCATTCTCGCACCACACCCCCAATCCACACTACCAATCCAACTGGACGCATATTCGCGTTCAAATAGTGCAAAACGATGGTGGCGACACAGTGCACCGGAACCTGATACAAGGCGACGACTTCTAGCCGCCAAACATAAATTAGAAATAGGACAACGCACCATTCCCTTGATTCATTTATATAATTTTAAGATTCTCTAAGAATCTGAAAAAAGTGTTACCCGATTTAAGCAGTTGGAATGCCTTTTTAATTAAATGAGACTAAATCAGCGACATCTAATGATCTAATTTTAATAAAGTACGATTTATGTAAAGAAACTCGTTTTTATGTGTTATTACCCCAGATTCTGGCAGGTATATTTAAATCATATTTCTTCTTAAAATGTCAATAAAATATGACTAGATATTTAAGGAGGCGCTAAAGAGTCCGAAAAGGTATTACACAAATTAAATCAAGTATTCATTCTATACAGTGCAACACCAATAGTGATGATAGAATAGTTTGTTGTTTTTCAAGAACAGAACTCATATCTTAACCACGACGCAGTTCAGGGTGCGCAGCGAAAAAGCCTCACTTCCAAGTAGCTCTCCCCCTACCCCGTCCCCATCGCATGCCATTTCATATGCACATTTCGCTCTGCTGCCTGCACCGAGCTGATAAAACGCCATCATCCAAAGTGCGGGGGTGGGATTGACTGAGAGGATATAGGGGTGGGCTGAAAGGGGGCCCGAGCATAGTTTTTAAGCGTTTTGCATTTTCGCTGGTTTTTGTAAGCCATTTGCTTCCCCCTTTTTTCCCCCTTCCACACCCCGTCTTTATGCCAGCTCCCATTTTGGTGGTGGGCTCACTTTGACGCCAAGCAACACCTCCTTCCGGATACATGTAGTGGGCACCCACAGAACTCGAAACAAAAGCGCCCTCAACGCGCTCTCGAATGTTATTGTTGCTTTGGTTGAGGCAAGGGCTTTTCTGTTGTTTATTTGGGCGCCTGTGATTGTGCATTGCGCCACCTGGTGAAAACGTTGGTGGACGGTTTATGGTTCTTGTTCTTGTTCAACTCGGCGTGATCATCGTGCCAATCATTTTAGCCGAGAGGAAGGTCAAATAAGTCATTACGCTTGATGAAAGAATCAAGTTTACGTTTCGAAATAAACTCTAAAAAGTTCGGTGTTGAACAGGGACGAAACTTTCGTTACTTCAAAAGAACCCTGGGATTCCTGATCTAAATGTCATTTTGGAGCGACAAATAAAATTCCATTTGAAACATATACGTGAACAAGCACAGACCAACATTTATTCATAAACCATTGAAAATTTTAATTTAAATACAATCGAGAAAATGTCAGTGAAATAATTCAAAGGCCATTCTGCGTTGGCAAATTTTAATAGTGGGAAACTTCAAATCAATATTTGTAACTTTGTGAACGAACATTCGTTCAATCAATCGTTTCAAATCCATTAGTACTGAAAAATTCCAAGTAAATAAATCTACAATGAAAATTCTCAATTTAAACAAATTGTAAAATTGTCAAGCCAATCAGCATTGAACATCTTAGGTCAATTAGCATTTGAAAACTCGAGGGTGAAGCGCCAAGAAGGTAACAGGAATCATAGAGATAACCAAAGGGGGGGAGGGGGGGAATGAAATTCTGTGAGTAGACCGAAACGAGAGATTGAAAACTTCACTGATGCCGGGCCCGGTGCCAAGACGTTTTCATCTGATTGGAAAACCTGCGAGACATATCTCCACCCCCCCCCCACACACACACACACATCCAACGCAGTACGAACAACATCGGTGAGCGCGTTCACGTTTTGCAGCGAAACGCGTTCTCCCATTCATTATTCACAGGTGACACGATGGCGCTCGGTCCTCGTCGAGGAGGGACTTCCTTATCGCGTCCCAGAGGGCGCTACGGGCGCGTTTTTCGCGCTGGTGTTGCCGTTTCGTATATACTTGGGTGTACACGTCTATACGACTAATTCGGAAGTCTGGTTAATTATTAATTGACGTCGGCGCCCGCCAACTCCGGGGCCCGCTACACACATGCTCTTGCACATACATATATCGGTACAAGAAATGCCACATAACACTACCCTTTCATTTGTACTGATGCACCAAATGTGGGCACGCGGCTTTTGACCCTGATGAAGTTTAGCATTTCGTTGAGAGTTTTAATATAATTGATACGTCATTCACGAGATTCATCCCAATTTACCAGTTCAATGATTTCAAGACAAGTTTCAGACCAATTATTATTTGAACGTCTTGAGTGAAACAATCCTATTTCAAATCATAACTAACAAGTAATTTGTGCTAATAAAGTTTAGCGTTTGTTTAAAATTCAGATTTCGTTTCACCAGACATAAAAGATGTAGATATATTTTTCACAGAAGCAATCTAAAGAGACGATTTATTAAGAAAAAATTAATTGCAACGCGATTTGACATATTTTCTCCTAAAAACTCTGTTACTTCGCAATCAATCTAAACAGTTAATCCAAAATGCATACCCAGGTCGAGGATGTACATCGCTTATGAGTGTGTGTGTGTGTGTGTGTGTGCGGAGGCCAAAAAAAGGAGTCACGGCAATCGGTGCACGGGATCTCGGAGCACGTCACGTGACGCGACGCACGAAGTGGATGGAACGGGTACAACTACATCCGCCCACTGCCATTGTACAGATTAGACGGTGACGCCATGACAGGTGGCGCAGATAGCAGCGCCGGAGCGAGAGAGCAAGACGGATGCAACGCTTTCGCACTTACAAATAACACTTTTCCTTTCCACCCACATCTCTTCTGGGAACGTTGGTGCAATATTCGAGACCCACCCGGACTGCAACCTTGCATGTGACGAGACGGCCTTAAAATATTAAGCAAATGCGTCTCCATTTGAGAACACCACTTACACCTTAAAACAGAATTGTCGATTTGTTCAACAAACAAAGTGTTAACGTGGACCCAGAAGAATTTATGTTAAGCGAAATGGAAGCGACGTAAGTAAGAGAACATTAAATCATAAGATTCTGTACGTGTCGAACCTCGCTCCTACCCCTGAAATCCACAACCTGCATTGCAACCGAGTTCCGCAAAACGGGCGTAGGGTCTCCCGAGACGACAAAGGCTTTCAAACTACTTTGACACCACTTCATTTGGGACACTCCATAGATTCTGATAAAGTCAAGTGTTGTAACGGCGTGCCAAATGGCGAATCTGGCAAACGAAATAATACATCCCGGTTGTTGCACCGGATTTTACTCGTCTGGTGCGACAACATCCATTTCTTTTGCACTAAAAGAACGCCGGATATATATACTTCGATCCATCTTAATTATTTATTCAACAAGAGGAAAAAATATGCCTCTTCCAACATCCAATTGCAGTGTGTATTCCCACTTGAAAGCGACTAAAATAAAGATTCAGAGATAAGTAGGCCCACGGCAAATTCAACTCACTACAGTATGAGGATAGGACAAAGACATGTTTGAAACTAAATCCAAGTTGTGCAAATTAAATGTATTCCTGGTTATCACTGTCTCGTTTAATTCACAACAGGCGAAATTATTAAAAAAATTAAAATGCTGGTGCAGGTGGTGGTCGACGGAGCGACAGGATTTTTATGTACTCTTGAGAAATATCGACTTCAATCTCGGTCGCCTTGGCGTAGTTTGCACTCGTTCTACGCCCTAAATATTGTTGGCTCGAATGGACTTGTTCCGCTAGATGCGGCGTTCAGCTTACGTCTTTCCAATGGAGAGAGCACACACACCACGACCAATCTCACTTTTTTATTCATTAGATGGGGCAAAGTCTGCATGATGGGTCGGGGATAAATGCAGGCTGAATAAGGAGACGGGGATAATTGTAGTCATTACTACAACTATGTCGGCTAAGCTGGGTGGTAGCCAAACTTTTTTTCTCGTTGCAAATAAACAGCCTGGGGCGACATTTTCGAGATTCACTCAATTTCCGTGCAACTTCTGAGAAAATCACATTCCCGTAGTGAGGATTGCTGAAAACCTTATTTTGGACATCACTCATTAACTAATTGTGACCGTAACTTCTTTAAATGATTATCGTCTACATCGATAATCGATTTTATGATCGATTCGGCAATTTTTGGTAATATCAAGATTATAAATGCTAGATAAGATGATAAATGTGCTATTAGACGATAAACCATGATGGGCGAGCCAATTATAGTAAAAATACAATTAAGATTCTATTTGCAATAATCTCATTGACTGACCACGCAGTCGCAGACTCCGTCGTAATCCGCCAAAAAAAAATAGTTCCAATTATTTATAAATAAATTTGAGAATCTCAAGTTTGATATCAATTGTAGTCAAATAAGTTAATCATGACTGAGTTTGGCGAAGTCAGTGAATGACATTTTTGCGAATATCAGTCCAATAGTATTTCACTGAAACTGCTCATGGACGCAGCCATCTTGGACTTCTGTTTCTGACTATCGGAAACAGTTAATGGGGACTCCAAGGCGGCCGTTAATTTGCAAGATTCCTCAGTAAAAAAAACTCGTCGAAAATTCACTTTTCCCTCAAAACCATCGAATGAGAGGAAGTGAGAATTGTGCGCATGCGCAGATGACCTAAATGGAGAATGATCATCAGAATTGAACCACGAAAATGTCACTCCTGGTTCAATCTCATGACATGCTAATAAATGTCTCAACAACATTCACTCGTACAATCGATGGCGCCGTTCTCCCTAAATGGCGCTTTTGTACTTCAGTTATCCCACCTTCCATTATATGAAACTTATTCGTTATTTCCACGAATTCAGAAAATATGGGATAGCATTTCTTATAAAATAGCAATCGAAACGGATCATTTGGGGTTCGACGGCACGACGCTGCAATGTAATGCGTTATCCCGCCAATACGTTTGAAATGTTCTCGGGAGGTTCAGACAAATGGTGCTGTACAGGTAGGAGAACCTCTGCTGTTGTACCCCGATTAAACTACGTCGCTCCTTAAAAAAACCTCAAACGCCTCCCCCCCATGGTTCCGTCACTAGTTTTCTCTACCTCCTCTCCAAACCTGACCAAAGAGAAAAAAGAACGTCTGCATCAGGCGACGCAACAATTAAGGGATCTGTTCCAAATAGGCCGTCGAGGCATTTTTTTTTTGTTCCGTCTCTATTTTCGCCTGACGACTTTCCATTCCAATTAGGAGCGGAAACTGAAAACAGGCGGGAGTTGATAGAGTCCTAAACCCCCCCCCCCCATCCATCCATCCATCCATCCCCTATCCTCTCCTGACTCACACCCTCGCATCTTTTCCTCCACGCTGCTGCTCATCTTCGTCTTTCTCCAACCAGATCGACCTGTTTATTTCGGAAGCCAAAAAGTAGACTGCACTCGCATGCTTTCACGCGTTTGTGTTCGACTGACTACGTCATAGTTGCAGGTGAGTTCAGTTGCAACTCTCCCCATCTCCCCTCTCCCCCCAACCACCACCAGTCACAATTTTACTCTTCGAAATTTGACAGAAATCCACCTATATAAACATTAAATTCTCAGATTGCGCGGTACTTTCAAACAAATGCTGTCGTGCATGTTTTCAATTTGCACTTCATCTTTCCTGAGCAATTCTGAAAGAACATTTTATTATTTGACCCCCCTACAAATTGACCTACCTACG
Organism: Mycogona germanica; assembly: GCA_034698785.1. Taxonomy (NCBI): domain Eukaryota; kingdom Metazoa; phylum Arthropoda; class Diplopoda; order Chordeumatida; family Chordeumatidae; genus Mycogona; species Mycogona germanica. The sequence continues at coordinate 8,201 of JAQGBY010008293.1, forward strand.
TTTGGATGGTTATGTAAATTTCGCGAAATCATTTCAATTCCCTTTTTTAGGTTATGTTGATTCCTAATTTTTTTTTAACCAATCAACTGTAGTCAACCGCACTACAGGCGTTACGTCCCCTTCATGGTGCTCAGGCACTGTGCGAGGGGGAACGACAAGTACCCCGGGTTTGAAATTTTCGAGAGCCCGCGCCGGGAATCGAACCCGTGACCGCCGAGCCACAGTCAGTCGCCAAACCAACGGGGCTACGACGAATCGTACATCTATTTATCGTACATATATTTACAGAAAAGGCAAGTACACCAAAATGATTGCGATTTTTTTAAAAGAGAAGTCGAGTTAGCCGATTTATTGGTTCAGTGATTCAACACTCGTATCACGTCAAACAAGTGAAATTGTCATCACCAGTGACATCTGAACGCGGTGAAAGATCAAGTGAACATGGTTCGGAAAGCTAGAGCGGGTGAAACCGCTTGACGCATCCCGTGTTTACCGGGATCCCCGCGCCGCACAAGCCGTACCAGAGACCGGGGTGGGAGCTGGAGGAGGTGGCGGCGCCACGCGGGGTGCCGCAGTCGTGCCGTGCCGTGGCAGCTGTCGCGCTCTAATTAAAATCGAAATCGCGCGCAACGCAACGGCGAAAAGAAGACGCCAAGAAAATATCCGGAGCGAGTGAACGAGACAGATTCGGCGCAGGACAGCTCTAGCTCTGTCTCAGTTGACGAGCAGCGAGCAAAAGCGAGAGAGAAACCAAGCGAAAAAAGGAACGCTAGGGAAGCGTCGATTTTAATGGCGGACTCGATCGTTATTGGAATATCTCCACGCCCGTCCCATCTCTCTCTCTCTCTCCATCACGCCATATTGCCCCCACCAATGCGCATATATGCACGGATGCACATCCGAGTCTTATTCGCGCACCCTGTAGAGACTCGAGCCTCACGAGTACAGGGAGACTCACGCGTGAGTGATCGCGCAAACGTATTCAGCCAATCACGGGGGACGTAGTGATCAGTGGGCCAATAGGAAGACAGCTGGTCTCATTATTGTTCGACCCTCAATGTAGGTCGGGGAGAGAAAAAATCTCATCGATAATGAGGGATATTTCCAATCGCAAATCCAATTTTAGATTTTTTCCTTGAAAGATTTTACTCGTTATAATGAAATTTCAACCTGTTTTTTCCACTCGTCAATTTTATATGATCCTACAAGAATCGAATAATGAATCCTGTCGAAGTCAACAAATATTGTTATGACAATAGGTATAAAGAAATATGTTATTTTTATATTTCGGACTAAGTTTATAAAACGAGATCACCGCATCATCGAATTCGTCAAAAACGAAACAATAGCAACAAGTGAGGCCTCTATGCATCACAGTTATCAATATTATTTGAGGCAGTGAATCTTAGTTGTGTAACTCGGGTTTTTCTTGACTTAAAAACCACGAGGTTTTACTAGAAGATTCGGTGTATCAGTTCAACTTTTGCTGCTTTCCTTGCTTTCTTGCTGGCGTTATAGAAAAGCTTTGACAAACGTGACATTTTCTTTCGCTAATAAGTTATCTTTAAAAAAAAATTAGAGTCTTGGTGATTTTGAAGAAAAAAAACAGGGCAAAGCACCACAGCGGTGACAACTACAATCTGCCGTCACACATGTTAAATGATGAAATCAACCTCGCCTATTGTTTTAATACAGGAATGGGTAAACTAGGATTGTAAGCAATCACACAATACTCGGCTGCTATGCGGCGAAACCCTCTTCCAATGCTGCCACTGGTTTTCTCCTGAACAAGCTTTTGCGCATCAAATCTGAAGGCGGCTGATTTGGCTTGGAGCTCACATTAAATTGTCGCCGCCAGGGGCGCTTTACCAAACGCCAACAATTTAATCGACACTTTTATCCTAGGGCAACTGGGGCGCATCACACGCTTCGATGCATATTACAATACGTAATACATCTCAGTAGATAGATTTGGCATTTGTTTCATTTAGGAAAAACGAAGCGTCAGATAAATAAACACATTTCCACACGTAACGTAATTTGCGAAAAGGCGTATTCCTACCTACTTCGCGTGACGTCACCGTCTCCATAGATAACTAAATGAGCCGTAGCGTTATCAATCAACTGGGGGGGGGGGGGGTTGCTCCTTTTCTCCCCCTCTCTTTTTCTTCTTGTGTATATGCAATCAAACTGTTAGCGCATTTACGGAATGCGCGCTAAATCGAATTGAGCCATGCACAGCTCTGGGATTGAGAGGCACACATGGGAAAAAAGCGCTGGGATGGAGCTGCTTCCAAGTCGATTCCCAAAAGCGTTAAGTTGGGGAAAACTTTTGTTGGAAAAAATTCAATTGTCGACAACGCGCGCGCGCGCGCCTTAGATTTACAGGCACCCTGTATATATCTGTGTATAAATTACACCGAAATCTTGTCTGCGTAATTTGATTTAATGCAGAGTCTTGTTGGGGGGGTGGAGGGGTACAGTATACCATATCTACTGTACAGTATATACCGTGAACATGCAACAACACTTCGTCGCCAAGTCAGCTTTAATGCGCGAAACGGAACACCAAAGTATACAAAAACAGATTCCTTTCAGCGCGCTTGTATC
>JAQGBY010008294.1:0-10809 GCA_034698785.1 Mycogona germanica
CGACTTCAATGAAACATAAAATATAAATAATAATAAAAACCGGACGCATACACACATCTGCGTCGCTGTATTTCACGATTGGCCATATGGTTATTCGCGATACCTATATAACCTACATCTTCCTGGGACACGATTCTACAAATAAATGATTGACCAGTTGAGATCTTCGTCGACCAGAATGCTATAAGCGCCAACCAGCTAGAGGATCTCCAGAGACAATTCTCCGCCTGACATAACCCGTCATATAATGTTTACTGCTTAGCAAAGTCCCCAATGGCCGCGTATCGCCATAATATCGTCGAAACGTCCGATATACCGAGTTTTGCTTTCAATTTCAATTGTCCACCAGGACCAATTATGCGAGAAGAGCCGACTATTGATGCCGTCCACGGACACTTTTTTCTTCTCCTCTTGGATCCGTCAGCCAAAGGAGGTCTTCTCAAGAATCGGCTCAAACGTCCATGCTTTTATATTGAAACACATGATCTACGACGAGCCGAACTTAGAATGTCGGACATTCAATATTTCCAAAATGGATTCAATAATTCCAAACAGTGACTGACGTTTTATTTGTAGGTCACTATATCTTGTGTTAGAAATAGGTAGTTTTATTTGTAGGTCAAGTGGTCACTAGTTTTTGGGACGCTTTAAACGATTTTTTAAAATTTTGAATAATCTTAATCGTAATTTGATGTACGAATATGATTTTAGTTCCAGGGCAACGCTTGCCAAATAATCAGAAACTTAGTCTGTTAAATATTAAAACAGATTTGCGATTGTGTTGATTCGAGTACAAGATTCATACGCAGTCTTTCGACCAAACTACAAGTCCTTCAACTTTTTTAAAAATAAATTACTATGTATCAAACGCTTTAGAAAGGTGCGCAGAATTTAATGTGTTTCTTCTTTATTTGCCAACATTTCAATTGAAATGAAAGAAAACTGAATTGCGGTTAAAAGTTTGTCCGTAAAATGATGGGCTCTTTACGAATTTACACTGAACCGACCGGAAATCGAAACCTTAACTTCGGGGGACCCTTAAGACCAGCTGGTCTGGGGCTGCAGTGAGCCCGTGTGAGAGCGACAATAGAGACCACCCATAAAAACCGAAATAACGATGATCCCCTGGACCCGAGGAGGTCGCTCGGGCCACTCCATAACTATTTATACGAGGCCGACCACTTTGGAGACCGGAAAAATAAGATGGCCGTCAGAAGCTCGGGCAATTTTGCCGGAACTCGAAAAAGTGCTTAGTGCGTTTTGATGTATTTCTCTTGCCTCGAGTATTGATTTTTATGACCCGCCTTCTCAATTACGCTACTTCTTCTCCCTTATACAGAAAATATATACGATACGAGGTTTGTTTGACAGCTAGTTTGGTTATTAAAAGAATTCGCGATCAAGAGACGTTAGGATCGGAACAAACACACAGTCTTGGAGCCTTGGAGTTGTCCAATATCGGTTTTATTTTTTTTAATGCTTGCTTTTTTTATAACCATCTGTTTATTATTATTTAATGTACTGTGGAATGTAATAAAAGCATTTGACAATTGAATGTGTGTGTTATATGAATTTTTTGCAGGAAATGTCAAGAGATTCTGTTCAGCCAGTCATGGAAATATGGACGACACTGGATCAGGCAATGTAAAAAATGATTTATATGGAGTTTAAAAAGAAACTTGCCAGGTGAAGACAAGGGTTGGTCGCTCTTGGTCCCACTGGAAGTGCAGATCACCTGGCTATCGACGACGGCCACGCCATCTGTCGATGTCGGCGATAAACTCTTTTGCAGCTCGCAATTAGTCGGGTTGGACTGGGAAGCGGCTGTGGCGCAAACCAATGCGCTTAACAGCAACATCAGCAAACAACCAATCGTCATTCTGAAAAGAAAAGAAAAATCGACAATGAAAAACCCAATTTTATTATCCATGACAACTAGCCAATCAATCATGAAGATATAGTGAGAATAGCTGCCGACATTGAATAAGCCATCTTTAAAAGCCAAACATTTCTTAATACAAAGTAGAAACTATTCGGATTTGAGAACCAATAATAGCAAAGTAATCCGACCGTTACAGTAATGTTGAATGGATATTTGTAATTTTAACTCGTTGACCACAACTACACTCCGTCATAATCACCGAAAATAATTTGTAAGTACTTACGATTTTGATCTTAGAGAATTTGAAATTAAAATCCATTCAACATTACTGTAACGATTGGATTACATTGCTATTCTAGTTAGCAGTCTTGGTTCTTAAAGCTACATCCGACTCGGTGTGCTTCGCACCATTTATTTATTATTCGGATTTGTTTTAAAATATTTTGCTGATAATCATTGGGAATTTTTATCATCTTGTGGATGTAAATAAATCCCCCGACTCTCTTTAAGCGTTCCCTTCCGCTTCCTTCCCTCCTTTCCCCATCTAATTTCGATTCGTCCCAAACCTCCACTAAACTAGACTGCTTTACTATGACTTAACGTAATGATAATATTGAAGGGGAAAACATCTGTACAATAACAATTTAGTAAATGAAATATGGGGAGAGTGGAACTAACATTACACTCCATTTGTTACTAGTGATTACCAATTTTCGTTGAAATAACTCCCCCCATCCAGGAAGCGACCTGTTAGTTTTGCTAACCTAAGCTTGTTACCTAGGTAGTGCACTATCTTTAGCTTTACCGGAAATCTTACAGACGGGCCCACGACTTTACTTTCATTCCGAAGGAAGGCGTGCGTAGGAATTTCTCTCCAACACCCCATTCCCCCGCCAGCCAATAAGAATGAGACAGGTGGGTTCAGTCGGCGATACCTCGTGACCGACAAAGGTCAATTGCTTGACCGCTACCAGGATCGCTTTCCCTACAATTTATTTCTGTCGGGTGGACCGGATCATGGATATAAAGTCAGCAAGAGGACGCTCTTCTTCCAGGAAACCGAGTCACTGGATATTATGCGTTGGATTACAAATGACGGTGCCGGAGAGGTTGGGAAACTAGGACGTGACGTAACTCACGTGAGTATATTTGAAGCTATCCCGGGCTCTTTACGTCACGAATCTTCTGCCCTGCTCCAGGCCGAGGCCAACGTGTGGGCTGAGGAAGAGCCTGTAGCGATTGATCAGCGAATAATGAAATCCCCATCCCACATGTACCTCAGAGGAAAATGGTAAAACCAATCGGATAAGTGATAATTTCTGTTACAGGAACATTTTTGCGAGTCACGGAAGTTTGCCTCCTCTACCCCATTTCCCCTTCCTGAGGTAGTTGGGTTGGAATTAAGAGGAAAAAATATTTTTCCGAGAACAAATGCAATTTGTGATATGAAAAATGAAATAATAGAAATTCCAGAATTGATAATGTTAAAAATTGTCGAGAAGACCACTGATTTAAGTGAAAATAGGATCATTTTTGTTTGGTTTTAGGCCACGCCGAAGTTTGAATTTCTATTTGTATTGCAGTTATTATGATGTATTATTGTATGTGGTGAAATGAATGAGCCTGACTTTTCTATAAGAAATGTCCGCCCACCTTTTTTATAAATGGGTCGTCTGCAGTTTGACGTCATCCAATGTCTACAGCGCGCAGTAACTCTTGGAACATTTAGTTATCCGTGCCACAGCACAAAAACCGTAGTGCAAAAAATTAATTGATATTTCCGGATGAATGACGTCAGTTATACTCTGGTCACAATTTCTAAAAATAAGTGAAGGAGACAAAATTCTGCTTCTTTGAATTCTTCATGTATCATTGATTGCTTTGTATTTTTATTTTCTCATTGGATTTCGGAACAAAAACAAAAGTGACGGTGGAAATTCTGAGAGCTGGAAAATATCGAATAGCCCCTCCTGATCGATTGTCATCAAATTAATTTTAATTACCCGTACAACTGATGTCTATTAAATTGGCCAAATTTCTTTTATAGATTAAAAGAAATTGTCTTCCTATCGGACATATTATATCGTGTTTCCAGTCTTGGGAATAATTTATAACTTTTCATTTTTCTTTTATTCTTTTCTTATTAAGTATCTGTTCATTCTTTATTAATTTTGATTTATCTAATCTTTGTGTACTTTTGATTTTGGCGAGTTCTGATTTTTGACGACAATTTTGTGTGTGGCAAGATTGCATTTTCGATTTCGTTTGTCGAAAGCCGACATAATATTAGAGGCTCCAGGCGAATGAATGCAATAGTACGTCTTTGAATTTGATCATGAACATCTTAAAATGTGTGCAGTGTGCCAGAACTTTTCGAACGTGCCCCCCAGATCCCCCGATCCCCGGTCTACCTAATGTTTGTACCGACATTCTTCGGTGGCAGAATGCACAATAAATGCCCCTTTTGTTTCCTGCGTAGTCGTGCGTCAATCTATTCATCTGTTTCTCAGTTGGAGAAGACGTGGGGGAAATGGGCGTGCGCCATTTTCCGCCGCCATAATGTTTGTCTGTTTTGTGAAAAATGTTCCTGATGAACGGAGACGGGAGTTGAAAGATGGGGGGGGATGGTTCGGGGGATGGTTCGGCGGGGAGGGAAAAATAGAGGGAAGAGGAGGAGGAGTGAGTCGGGAAAATAGTACAGCGGGAAACAGTCAGAGACGTCACTGACAGATGTGAAAAGCTGCTACTAGCTTTTGAAGGATATGTCGTCCTGGGCTCTGGTGTTTAAACCATTCGTTGTATGATGATGAGCTCGAATCTAACGAGAACGTAGTTTGCGAAAGTGACGTCACTTGATAAGGCGGGAGCAATGACCACCAGCTGGCGTTGCAGACGCGTAAGCTCACTCTCAATATATGAAAGGGACTCCTCCTAATTTGCTCAACGATCATTGTCGTTTGCCGATTAATCGATAATCAATGCCGTCTATCGACAAGCTGCAACTACACACTTTAAAAAATGTCTCATTTTTAAGACATTTATTGTCTTTTGAGATGTGGTAAAATTAAGAGAAATAAAATGTCTCAAATTAAAATTCTCTCATTTTTTTTAGACAATTTGTCGTATAATATATCTCCTTTCCCTATCATTTTAGTCAATTCCAAGTCTCAAATTGAAATCTCTCAAAAATAAGAGCGAAAAAAGTCTCAAAAATGAGACATTCTCTCATAAGATATATTGGATTATCTTAAAAGATATATAAATTGTCTTAAACGACATTTCATCGTAAACTAAGACCACACATGTGTCATTTTTAAGATAACATTTTTTAGTGTGTATCTCTAACTCTACCTGATCAACAAAGGTCGGAGTTTTTCGACAATGCTCGCGAGATGGCGCTTACTCTAAAACAGAATGGCGAATTCCATATTGAAATATGGAACCCTTTTTCTCATGCTTACCCAACGTCTACGTCTTCCCCCAAGGGCTGAACTCTGTATCGTTCAATCTCGTTGATCCGTAACACGTTTGTTCAATTTTAGTTTAACTAAAACTGACATATGGTTCCGTGTATGGAATAAATTTCTATTCTCCTGCGGTTGGGTAATGATGACGTCACTATCGCGTAACTCACTCCCTTCACTTGCTGGCTATAAACTTGAACTCGTGTTCGCAAACGTGCCCTGCCCATTCGACCATGAAGGCGTCAACCGAACCTAAGGAAATATTGCGATTTTACACTCGAATCAATTTCGGGGCGTGATCAATTGTTTGACGGCATTTTTTTCGTTTGTCGCATTTTCTTCTCTCGCCAATATTGTTTTTCGCGAGAAGGTCGCGAAACATTCGATCGCAGAGGAACTTGGCTCAACTGCAGAAGTGCCCCATTTATTATTAGCACATCCTGGTAACGTATTTGACAACCAAACTCAAAGAAGTAAGTGTCGTAGATGCAGTGTATCATTTTAAATACGGTGGCAAAATGATTTGGCGTTGTCGTGCTTTTCAGTATCGTTGTGTTCAGTGGCGTCCAGCTCAACTTTAATTGCCTGTATGGTCGCATGTGGCCCCACTGACACAATAATTGATTGCTGATGGCAGTACAGGGCAATTGAAAAAAAGAAACTTTTTCGGTAGAGCCCAATCTTATCGATAACAAAATCGATTCAAAAGAATGCCATGGCATACCTCTGAGATTGGTCAGAGGCTCTTGGAATTGTCTGAACAAAAGAGCTTTTCACCAGTCACCCTGTTTTTGTAGCTGCTTTTATTCGAAGTGCATTTTGACCACAATTAATCAATTGGACAGTGGTCTAAGCCGATTTAGCTTGGTCCAACGGAATGAAAGACTCTCTGATCCGAAGAAATAATTTTGGTGAAGTGTTGACTGCATATTGTTCTCGTTATCCTTAATTAATTTGCTGAAACTCACAGCTTGGAAACCAGTTTGCTCGAAAAATTAGAACTTGCATAAAAGGTTTAAACACACATAATACGCGACTTTAGGAGGAAACCACGTTAAAAGAAAAATAGCTGATCAAAATCAATAAACTTAATTAACTACTTTAAAATTAATTAACTACCAAAAGGTAGCTAATTTTCTTTCTGCGTTCATTAGGGTTCCGATCTCATTTGAACCGATTCTATCTTCACTAAAGCAAAAGTATTATCTTTGAAATCTCTGTCAAGGAAATCACACGTTCTCCCCATTTCCCCCCATACATTATGATAAATAAAAAGGTTAGTTTAGGAAAATCAAATTGGATTGACTTGGAGTGTGATATCCGGTGAAAGTCAAAAAAAAAATCAAAGTATCGTCCAGTTTTCTTTGCCAACCGAAACTTCTTTCAGCAGTATCTATCCATGGTTTTCCATTGGCTGAACGTATTGCTATCATTAATCTAACCCCAACTTACGACATGGACATGGAACAGATCTGTACCAGAGCATCGTGGCTAGCCCAAAGACATTCATCTGCTATGGTGGGTGGTTATGCAACAACTGTACCGAATTCCTGTGGGGGGTTTGGACTACATTTGTAATATAAATGGATTATCCATTTCAATTGCCGGGAGGGAAAGAATGCGGCATGTGTTTATTGTACAGTGACACCTCCCCCCCCTACTCTACTTGGTCAACCATAAATAACTGGACCTTCACCCAGACTCGGAGTGAGCCACTGGAAATGTTCTCGAATTGATTGAAAACAGAGCCAGATGCATCTGTCTAATATGTATTCGTCTCCTGGTTATCCGTTGAGCCCCCCTCCTCATTTCGTTTATGGCAATTCCTAGACAGAGCTACCCCGTTAAAAGTTAGGGATAGACCAGACAGACTTAAACAGATGTAAGCAATAGCGTAGCAGTAATACATTTACCATCAAAAACAATTGTGCTCACAGTCTCACAGCTCTCCATCATAGTCACATTTATTCTCAGATAGAACATGGTGTATCAACATGCAAATCGAATTTCAGGGGACGACTGCATCGAATCTATTGCATATCGAGAAAAAAAATTAGTGTCTCACTGATAGGTTCTCCATTTTGCAAATGTTATCCAGAATTGACATTGAAGTAACATCCAACTTTAAATTACATTCAAACTTTAGCAAGACGCAAGAAGTTCTTAGAATGAATAAACAGATATAAATCACTAAATTCGATTTGGTGACGTGACGCTCGGACAACTTCAATACACACGTCTGACCGCGCTCCAAAGTCATGGGCAATTTTATGGTTGTAGTTTGATTCTTTGTCCAAGTTTGGTTGGTTAAACACTAACCAACGAAATAAAATACGTGAGAAATAGAGACGAATCCAGCCGTTAGGATTAGAAGACATGGTCACAATTGTCCGCCATTACATATATCGTCTGGCGCGGGTATAATGACGGGTTCTTGGAAGATCTTTTGGGGATAGTGTTAATTAACGCTGGTCAACTGGGATGCCAGGGCTATTGTGTTTCACCTAAAGATAGACCGCGGTCTAATTGGATTTCGGGTATCGGTGTCCTGCACCGTCTTGTCCTCATGTAATGGATACTCGTATCTCCTTCTGAGACCCCCGAGTTTCACAAAAATGTCTTTAACGAATTTCTGTTGGCGAGACTTCACCATTTCAGTCACGACATTTATTTGGTAACCGAATAAATAGATAGTTGTATAAAATAATTCCCATGTTTTGACATGCATGTATATTTTCATTTTAAACTCAGTTAAGATTCTTACAAGCGAATGTGGAAGGACTCTAGTAACATGTATCTGTTACACAAAGTAGTCTATAGGTCATAGACAGAAATCGTACCAAGATGTGCGCATTCAAAAATTCTAGGATCTCTGGAGGATCAACCGCAAAAATGACACGACAGCTTATTCGCCGAAACCAGGGTGTTCCGAGCCAGTCCCAATTCCCAAATTAAGGTTAAACCAAAATATGATTATCTTGTATTGTGTCAAGGTAAAAAGATCATATTTTCAGACCAGTAAGATTCTGAGTTATTTTTAAACCTACAGTATACGCAATTCGGGGTTAAATTGCTTAGTAACCTCACAAACCCTAGCAATGAGTCAGAGCCAGTATATAAAAAGTATTATAAGTAACACTAAAATCTTTTCGATCAAAAGCAATTATTCTTTGGAGGTTGCGCGCCAGTTGAAAAAAGTGTAATATAAGAAATATTATATTTTTCTTGATCAAAAGCAATTACTTTTAGCGCACCATTTACCGCCATACGTTATTTCCACTATTCGTTCGGTTGAAGTAATTCGGGATTTCACCGCCAGGCTCGCTTTTATCGCTGTTAATTATATTCCACGGCGCGTACTCAATACAATAAGGAAATATCATTCAGCTGATTAATTATGAAAGACTTTTAATTAATGCTATTCACAACTCATCCGTGTTATCGTGAAGACTATGTATTAAAAAAAAAATAGTTCGACAAATAAAAAAATAAACCGAGGATCTATTTGTGTGTGTGGCGTGTCTCTAGGTTTTCTTGCTGAAGATAGGCGCTGCATTTTCAAGTTCAATTGATCTCCGCATTATTCAATGGAATCGTGCTGAGCGGAAGGGGAGGGAGAGGACAAAAGGGGGGACCACTTAGTGCCGGCCCACTGCTAATGAGCTTAGCTCATGCTAATTTGATCAGCCTATCCAGGTGGGAAAATAAGTTAGACCTCGAAATAATTCAAAAGCCAACATTGACTGTGAGGGGCTAACATAGGATGTACAAGGAACAGACGAGGCTTTGCTGTTCGTGGCCAGACACTGCCATTTCGACGACACATTTTGACAACGCCATCTCGATTTTTATTCAAAAGATTCATTTACTTCTGCCAATGTATCCCTATTGGTGAACCAAGTTGATTTTCTGTTTTGCCGGTTGTCTATAAATGTAGGCCAACTGATTGATGTGATGTAGAGACCGGTGGCGCCATCTCGACTACACAAATCCTCAAATTCCATTTCAGTTTTACCTTTGATGCTTCGTGAGCAAAAATACGACGACAGTTATTGTGCCATTCATGCAGACGAAATTTTGCGCGATGTTTGCATTTTTCCGGAGATAATTTATAAACTTTAGTCAGCTCGACTTCCCACAGAATTAATCCAAACAATAAACATTCCTTGGCGTTTCCTGTTTCATCATAAACAATGATGTCGGCGCACGCCAGAGCCCTCGCGAGCACAGTACACAACGGCATCAACCTTAAATAAAATGCTAGGAATGTTGTATTGAAACTTGTCGGTGGAAGTGGTGACGTCTATGGGAGGAAGTCGGGAAGCTCAATTTGGAAACAACGTTGCCTAATGTTACTGTTTTTGCATTTTAGCGTGCCTTATCTTTCGGGTGTCAAGCCACAACAGATCGTACAACTGCGAATGTACTCGTACATAATGTACTTGCAGAAATAGCTGTCCGTTTATATATAAACGTTTGCACAAAGTATGGCGGAATTGCCAGTCTCATGATACGCCACCTATAGAGCAACTGGCGAAACAGTAATGGTCACGTCGCAGCAAAGCGACACAATACTAAAATTGATCATGGCACTTTACTGCAAGAGACGATTGTGATCCTATATAATTAAATAGTCGGGCAATGTATAGTGTGATTGCTTTTTAACACGGGGCAGCATTTCCCGCCCGCCACCAGAGGGAGATCTCAATCTGCTATGTCGGTTCGAGACCTCTTTTCCTTGCCATATTTGTAACCTTGGTGACTCTTGCCCACGTCAGTGACGCCAGCATCTGTTTTATACACTTACATTACGAAGGATTCCAATGGTCTCTGCCGGGAATTGAACCAGTGTTCGCGGCATTGCATTTCTGCCTGTTCTTGCGACAGACTTAAGCGCTAGGCACTGAAGCCTCGACCAGACGTTATGGCGCCACCTGGTGTGCATTGCAACCGGGATTCACTTATACGAATTACGTCATATCTGATGCCCTATTCTCTGTCGCTAGATGGCGCTAGGTGATTGCGACTTGACAAGAAGTAAAATGTCGCTCTTAAAAACAAATCTCATTTAATTGCAACTGTAATGGAACAAATTTGGATTATGATGGATGATAAAAATGTAATGTTATAGATAAGAATAAAATAAATAGTGCACAAAAAAGCTACATGTGTGAGCCACATGAGGACAATGAATTTCACTTTTTCATTTGAATAGATGAGTTGACCTCCTACTTGTACGAATTTCTTCATTAGTCCGAAGAGATGAAGGTCAACTTTGAATGTCCAGACCAAAAATGTAGTCCATAAAAATGTTGTGGCGTATTAGTTTTCTTAACAACATCAAGCAATATACCATCTTTCTTTTACGTCGTGAAAAAACTAAATCTAATAAAATAAAATATTCCTAATAAATTCATAACGAATTCATAATGAAATAGAGGCTGTTCCGGGACAGCACCGGAC
>JAQGBY010008295.1:0-10809 GCA_034698785.1 Mycogona germanica
AAACACAATCGGTAGACGAAAACTAAAGTTTTGCCAGAGTGCGATATCAGTTTGACGAAGAATTAATCCTCCTGAGACTCGTGAATAAGAGATGCACTTGTTAAAGAATTCCTCGTGCGTGGAAACAGGAGCACTAAAGCTGTAGTTCCACGACACACTTGGGTGGTGGGCGCTTATTGCAGTTTATTCGGCGTGAATGTTAGAACATTATACAGTATATTGGAAAAATTAAATAGTTAGCCTGAAATCTGTCGTCAACATCCAGAAAAAGTTACTAGTTAAGGTGTGGGTCTCAAGAGAACAAGCATGTAAAGTTTGGCAATGTTGTAGATGTGACACATGTGACATCTGAAACAATCTGTACTCAACACCAAGAGGCTAAATAAATTTCTAGTTGAAATTCATATTAAAGCTTGGAATAAGAAAATTAAAAAATAATGATTGACGTGACATTTCATTTCAAAACAGCTTGACAAGCTCACCCCTTCAATAGGTAGAAACAAAAAATAGAGCATTTCTCATTTAAAAATACAAGCAGTAAAATACTGTGCTTACGTATTACATTTATTGCAAACTGTCATAGAAAGGGGTTGCGTCTATGCGCATTTATCAAACAGAAACCAAAAATGAAACATAATGAGATTCATTTCATTTAAAATGTACGTGGGTAACTAACACCTCGAATTTATTTTGGGATACTTGATTAAAATTATTAAAGGGAAGTGAAAAAGTAATCCAATTTCTTACCAGGCGACGCCACCAGTCATCGATCGGCGAGGCAAATATGAAAGAATACACACAGTATCAAAAGGCGGGGGGAAAGGACACAACGCGCGACTCGGCGAACAATTTGTCCGTCGAAAAGAATACGGTTGGCGCCCTATTTAAGGCCGTCGTCCATCAAATTAAACGACCAACAAGAAGGAGACGGTGCATCACCGCCGCTCTCAAAAAGGACCTAGCCACCCCGCCCCCAAACCATCCTTCCCCCCATTCTTTCCATTTCCGAAGTACCCTAGTTGGTGCTACATCTTCGTCGACACAACTAACTCGCTACTTGGCGACGAATTTTTAGAGGACGAGCGAGGCGAAGGGGTGGCGGCGGTGGGAGGGGCACAGATCGGTTGCCTTATACCCCCTTCCCCGCCCATCTTCCATCTCCAGGACCAGCATCCAAAAGAGAGGCACTAAAGACAATTGAGAAACTCCATAAATTTCATTCCCCCAGAATAGTAGAAGAGGAGATGGTTGAGCCAACGCGGAAACTAGTATTATTCTTGTGTACTCGTCTGGCTCGTCGAGAAATTGTAACCTCCTCAGACCAGATTCGAAACAGACCGGATGTCATGGATTTCTGAAACGCATAAATATAATCTAACAGGAAAAAATTGTGTTCGAACAATGTCGAGCAAAAAAGTATCCGATGTTTGAACTCTTTATAACAAGGAATTGATTTATCTGCTAGCATCTTGGACTTCGCGTATTGGCAAAGTGTGTGCACGGGGTTCTCTGAAGAATAGTGAGTTCGCTTGAGAGACAATACAGAGTAGCTGAACCCTTCTGTGTCCGGAGACCATGTCACAGATCTCTCCTAAGGAAACTAGAAAAATAAACAGCAGCGCCGTTATTTCAAATAGTAATCGAACATATTTTAAATGAAATATTAGTGCAACATTAGTGAAATATTAGTGAAATATTAATGCTCTAAAAAAGCGCAAAATGTTGCAAATATCGGTGCCCATTCCTGGAAAAAAGTGAACCCATGAACATGAACACGTTATTCATAATTGCAATCTTGAAACGTTATTTTTGAGGAAAATTTATTGAATATTATTGAAAGAGTTCGAATGAATTTGCCAAAATAATTTGAAAGAAAATTTTCATCACAGATAAATTACTATCCAAAATCGTCAGAAAACGTAAAGAGAAAATAAATGTGACCAAGAAATGAGACTCAAATTAGACTTCTCAGTCGCGCAGTAGGCTGAATAGACAGAAATTCGATATAAAAAAGCAATCAAAGTGAAACCTGCACAGCAATAGTCATATCCGAAACCATAACAATCTAATTAAATTCTGAAGGGCACGGGTGTACGTACACACAGATATTTATGCAAAGTCTGCTTGCAACAGATGAGAATTGAAACATTTCTGCCCTAATTTGTGACGAATCTTGCGGTTAAAAAAATAGTTTAGAAAATATTCAGAACAAAATCACCTTCAAGTAGGGGAAAACGTCAAGTATTTCAACGAAGTGTATCAACCAATCATATTTTTAGACGAGTCTGATTAATGCAATTGCTGATTTCAATTTTTTGAAATAACAGAATACTTGAAAATGTAAATTCTTAACTGGTCACATTTGAACTTTCGCTCAAACAGATATGAATGAGTCTTTCAGCGACAGGAAATTGGGGAAACCATAATTTTATCAAATGTATTCTTACGCTACTCCAAACAGAAATGCCAAAGATGGAGAAAAATCAATAGGATGAAACAAGTGTTGAATACATTCACATTCGCTCATCGAAACTTAGCCAAGCAAATAGTGAGGGCTGCATCACTCTCAGACACCTCGCCGGTATCCTCTGGCATTCCAAACTCGTACCACCGATGGGATATGAAGACATTTAACCCGAAAGTCGAACCGCTGCACCATTCTGTGAGCCAACTCTCGTAGAGTGAAAACGCCGTTGGTACTGCATTTAAGCATATAAACATGCGGAACATGCTGTCAAGCAGCTAACAGGACAGCGTCGACACTAGCGGCCAATGAGGCGTTTATAGGCATGATATGTTTAATGACGACGTATTGTTTTGACTCGATCGACAATTTCTGCTAAAATAATGTGCACCACACTAAGTGCTAAATATGTGTTAGATTAAAGAAAAGCTATCAAGATGCTGTACAATAGGTAATATTCAGAAAATTAATTATCTGAACGAGATTTTAATTAATATTGATGACGGCATGATCGATTGGTATGTTTGCTTCTGGAACACGACAAGAGTTAGGACTCGCGGTATAAATGTTGTTGAACGGAGAGGAAAATAAAAAATAGAACGTCATTATGAACCATCTCGTTCAACGGATAATGAGAAAGCATATGGCTGTTAACTTTTGATAATGACGTGGCGGGGGCACAAAAAATGCGATGTTCCATCATTTTCGTCGCGACCGCCCAAAACTTTCCCCCCACTCTCCATCCCCAAGCATCTGTTTACCCTGTAGTCGGCCCCACTAGCGGACGCCATCAATATATTTCAAATTGAATGCATACACTGCAAATTATCATGTCTTGAGTGTGTTCCCTATCTAATAGATGTATGTGTTTGACACTATGTGCGGTGCATTAAGTACAAACGACGACCTTGTGCTATCAGCTTCTTTATTTTTTAAAAACAACTAACTACTTTAGCGTACATTGTTTTACACTGATGCTTCTTCCACAATTATTTAACTTGAAATATGCATTCCCTTGAAAATTCTTGACCATATCTTTACAAAGTTGTCTATGAATAATCCTCACCAGTATTTCACCAGCACGAAACATTTGACTTCACAAGCCACAATTGACTTCACAAGTTCGTGCAAATAAAAAACATAAAATAACAAAAGTTATTATTAAATTTTTCTCAGCTATAATAGTTACAATATTTAAAATTTAAAGTCATTTCAACATTTTATTTGGTTACGTTCTATTTAATTCCATAAAAGTTGCACTCACATATTTTGTAGTTAGTGATAGCCAATAAGAATTTAGCAAATATTTGTCAAATATGCACCACATTGTGATAAGACCAAGCGACCAAACACTAAGGAATATTTTTCCGATATTGAAAACAAATATTTGAGACACCATAATTTGCAGTGCTGTAGTTGTGCTGGCGCGGTGTGCCAGTTTTATGCGACGGAATGGCATTGTGGTATGTGCGTCGGTCGGAAAAAGATTATTTCGCAAATGACAAACAACTATGGGGCCTTCGAGGTTTAATCGATACATCGCCTAGTAAGACATTTTTCCATCATCGCAGACAACGTCACTCGCCCACATTTATCCCCACCCCCTCTCCCACTTCACAATCCCAATTGAAAGCACGGGTAGAGGAGAGGAGAATCAGAAACTAACATGTACAGTACCCACCAGGGATGGAGTGGCAAAAAGAAATGTTGTCATCTCGAAAAATGAGAGCACGGTTTTTCGATAAATAGCTATCCCTATCCCCAATATCGCGTTGAGAGTAAATAAAACGACGAAGGGGGCATAGTAGCAAGTGGTGAAAAACATACTCGTATCTTTAAAATTGCCTCGTACTACTAGAA
Source organism: Mycogona germanica (assembly GCA_034698785.1). Lineage (NCBI taxonomy): Eukaryota > Metazoa > Arthropoda > Diplopoda > Chordeumatida > Chordeumatidae > Mycogona > Mycogona germanica. Next base: position 4,325 of record JAQGBY010008295.1, read on the forward strand.
AAAGTAATTTTAAGGATAAAAAGAACTGGACGATTGTGTAAGCCAGTGGATTATTTGGCGCAGTAATTATTTAAAAGCATTTGACCACGCACACACGCGTGCGCGTTTCAATGATACATATATTTAAGACCTACAATTTCGCTTTGTAGATGCATGATAGCTGCTGTGCCTTCTATTAACGTTCCAAATAATCATTTAGTTATATTTGATAGATGATCAGAGATAAATCGATTGACTTTTTTGGAATATCGTCCATTGAGTGTTCCTATAGCTCTAGTGGTGAATTGGGATCTGGAAGACGAATCGTAGCTACACTGTATCTGCGATATTCACAACTTGATGTCAGTTGCCAAATTAAGTAATAGACGCCACCTAGAGCTAAAGTTGAGTCACCTTATTGGGTGTTACGTGGAAACGAATAAAATGAATCGAGAATGATAAAAAGTTATTCGACCATTTCGGAGTTTCCTCAATCAAACTTATTAGAAACAATTTCCGTGACATTTACGACAGTACGACGGAGAGTACGCCAATGTGGGACATTCACCCCAACTGTAATTCCTTCACCTCGGGATTATACCACCCCACCCACCCTTCTATGTCAGAGCCGATAGACGAGGTATCACGTTCCCCGTATAGACGAACGCACTTGATCCAATGGCCTCTTGCAGATGGGCGAATTCAGATCAAAATGCTTAATGGATTCATGGCTGTGTAAGTCTCTTTAGTCCCTTTAACTTGTAAAAAAAACTTTTCCCCCGCTCTCAGCTTAGGCGACGGTGGCATCCGTTCTTCGAGAAGAAAAATACTTTTCGAATTTGTCAGTTCAGTTAGTTAGCTGAATTTACGTTTCTCGGTTACTAGCGTCCTCCGCAAAAGGAAATAGTTATATATATCCCGAAACACGAACACAGGTAAGTAGCAACAAACAATTCATTTACATTTGAAAAGTATCTGACCAATAAGACAACCATTTATTTTTTCTGATACTAACTTCAGAACCAATTATATTGAAAATTGCTCAGAAGGTACAGTATTGATGTCTTACGCAAAATTATAACAATGAACGCAAAAAATAATCTTAAAAGATTTCAATATAAGATGTGGCCAAAATAAAAGCGGCAGTTGTAAACAGAAAAACGGCGGTTTCAAGAGTTCAGAGTTCGGATCCAGGTGGGTGGGGGTGATACCGTTAGTGGAACGCGCACATTCCATTTTGGTGCGACGTGCACTCTAGACCCCCCCGTACGTGCACGATTGAGCGCGTTGCGACAAAAAGATTGGCTGTTCTTTAAACGAAAAGAGACCTGGCGCGAAAAAATATCCTAATCAATCCATTTGCTATGCCTTTTTGCCGTTTCCTCTATCCGCCGCATTCGGCGCGACAACGTTGAAATTTCGCTGCAACCGCAGACAAGCGCAAACGAGACGACCGAAAGCATTCGACAACGAAATGGGGGATGGCGTTTGCCGCTAGTTGCGCATTGACGCGTTTCGTGATCACGCAATCATTCCGCCATACAGATATAGCGGCGTCTAATAAATGAGAGGAGTAAAAACACCCCGATGAAAACCTATCCTCGACAATTTCGTAAAATCTAGTATTGATAAGTGGCGCTAAGTGGAAATTAGCTCTTCATCGATCCGGGTTTAATGGATAGCCTTCCATGAAAAAAATATTTGAAGGCACTAAAATAATCATTAATAACTTGGGATTGCTATCGATACACTGACAAATAGCCACACCAGTGACTAACAGCAAAGTATTTAATTGAATTGAACTTAGACCTCCAAACTCCTGGAAGGCTATAAGAAAGTGCTAGAGAGGTAGCGTGTTTTCCTCAAAAACCCGTGATCGCGGTTTCGATTCCGGCCGACACCTTCGGATTTTTTCGGCCGAGAGTACGACTTCTTTCGGAATAGACATCATGCCCCGTACCTGTACGATATTGGGACGTTAAAGATCCCTTTCCTATGCAGCCTAGAGTTAGGGGAAATTTCCAGGTCGCCTAAAATAATATAGGCGTATCAAAACTAGTTCACAAAATAATCAATGTACAAAGTTTATTTCGGCCGGCAGACAGTCTTTTTGACTAATAAATTTAGGCCTGCCGCTATAGCTTAAGCGATTGCATCACACGATTTTGGCAGTAATTTCTGAATATTCATACTCCCACCGTTTGTTTATAGGTCGCTGCATTCCAAGACGCGGATATCAAAAGTGAACACCTGACACAGCTTCGCCAGCGCCCCCTACAATACAATTTCCCAAGTGAAACTTCACTCGTATTATGTCCTCGCAGCGCTCGGTCGCAACGCGTGTTGCGACGTTTGCGATTCCGTCCTGCGCAGAGACCGAAGGGGGGAGCATGAAATCCGCGAACCAAAGACCCGCAATTCCATTAAAACCAACCAGGCATTTGCGCATGGAGCACCAGGCTGCATTTGGTAGCCATCAGAAGAGAGTAGAAAAAAAGAAAAGATTCCTCGGCACGAAGAAGAAGGGGGAGGGTGCGTGTGAGAGAGAGGGCGAGAAATAGATAATGCATCGGCAAATAAGTCTCTTGTTTGATTGAGTTCACTCTACGAAAATATAGACTGAACCACTGTCGAAATGCGAGATCGCGTTAGACCGGATCCAAATGGATTCAAGCAGCACGGCATCCCCCTTCACCATCTCGCAGCACCCTTTCCCCCAGCATCTACCCTCATTTTTTTTTTGCAATATTTTGCTCCTCTTTCCAACACCACCATATAGACGACTACATAAAAAATGGCGCAAAAACATAAATTTTCTCATTCAAACAGTGGAGCGTTACTTTTTCTATTTACGGTAGAAGAGCTTATAAGCACTAAGCAAAGCAAATATTACACCCTCCTGAAACCCACGACTGAACTATGTTCATGGAATTTCCTAAATTATTTCCACGTTTAGATATGCACCTGACCTACAAGAGAAAACAAAATAATTGCCCAAGCTAGTGCACATTGAGCCAATTAAAAAAAATACCCATAGTGCATCCGAAGATCCCCGGAACATACAAAATCGGTTTTCGTTTTTTTTGCAGTTATCTAATTGAAAGCGTGATAGTAAAAACAACAAATAGAAGGAGCCTTATAATCAGAATTTTTACGCTTTCCAAAATGAGTGAGTATCGCTGACAGAACAGACTCGAGGACGCTGCCACTGACAATTTCGATTGTTGGCAATCACTCCCAGCAGCGTGTATCAGTAGCCTTGTTATATACACTACTCTCACAGCGTCAGCATCACATCAGGGAATCATTTCAACCAGTGTTTTATAATAGAATGCAGGGGAGTGTGCACCGGGATTTGAACCCGGGACCGTCGCGCAACAAAATTGCATCTCAATCAGCTGGTCAGTGACGACTCGTTCCTACCGCACGATTTCAGCAGAACCGAAAGAGAGAGAGAGACGACAGGGGAAAACCAACGAACAACGCAGCTTGTATCGCAAATCTCGGAATCTACATAATCGCTTTTGCGCGCGCAGGAATCATGGCTGACGATGGCAGGCAATTGAAATCCGGGAATTTGACGCGCGAAAAGTGTCGGTAAGCGCGAAGCCATTAAACCTTTGCGTCAGAGCCCACAGTTTGATACACACGCGCGTCAGGTTTTATCTGTACGGTCGAATAAATTTCTGGACACCATCCGTGAATGTCGATGAAACGGACCGATGTCGATGGCAAATGGCCCCGAGTGAGTTTACCGTTGGGGGACCACAGACAGAGGCGGACTTCGCCGTTTCTCCCCCCCCCCGCCTATTCGAAATCAACTAGCAGCGCCTTCCTTTGAGAAATCAGCCCAACAATTTGAAACCCAGTCATATCGGCACCCAATTTTTCCTTAATCCGGTTAATTGTGAAACTAGTATGATCATGGTTAACACAATCGAACGAATAGTAGTAAAAATCGAATAAATATGATATTTTAGCGGCTAGCTCCAGCACTAGGCCAATAAAATTCAACGAAATTATCCAGTGCCGTCCTACGTCATTAATTTGAAATTTCCAATTTAAAATCAATAATGTAGGAAATTCATTTTCACCATAACCACCCATTAAATTAAACACGAACACTTTAACTAATAATTTGTCCGCTCAATTGTGAAACAAGTCTTTCGGAGAGAAATGTTAACAAACCGTTGGCCACCAGAAGTCGTCCCTGTCGCTTACGTGTCATACGCTGAAACGGTACATCAGGAGTGCCCCGAAACAGCCCCAACCAAAATGGCACGCGCGTGTGCAGGAGCAAACGACGGACACGTGCGACCAGTTTGCGGTCGCTCCACCCACCCCATCCCCGTCATCTCGTCTCCCCCCGCCACCCTCCGAGCCCTTCGGACCGTTCGTGTGTCGTCATCACTACTGAAATTCAAAGAGGCGGATGTGTAGAAGTCCGAACGACTCCCATGATTTTTATAAGGATGAACGAATATGATTATGAAATTCTGAAATGTGAAGCCTGCCACAGGCTATTAAAAGGAATCGCTGGTTACTATTCGCTCGCCGAATTTTAAAGCCAGCAGCTACATCAGGCGGTCACACAGATGGACTTCCGAAAACACGATTCGATTGCCTAAAAATGGGGGCGGCGCGTTTTGCATTTTGCAATTTTCGGTGTTTACGAGTGCACGAACTTTCGTCAACCAGTCACGGCTACCCCTAGGGCGGCAGTGGCCAACCGAAAATGGAACAACACAGATCGGCTGAGGGTGGGCTCTCTATCAGCAATCGATGGCCGAGAGCTAGCACCTGTGCTTTTCCGGTATGGTTGCTCCGGGTAAAGTGCTGGGCGATGCGACAATATTTGGAGATATGGCGGCCATTTTACAGGAAAGTCGTATTTATTTCAAATTATGTCGAGAGTAAAAAAAAGAAATAAAGAAACCCAATGCGCACAAACGGTTTTTTCAGGCAACGTTTACTAAGCTAGTCCTAAGAGATGCGATGGCAGTTTGACCCAGGTGGGGGATCTAAAACAACGTCACTGTAAAAGAGAGCAATCAGATAGGCTATAGGACAGACAATATTTATAACATCAGTTTGAGATAACCAAGTATTTATGAAGTCGGTATGTCATATAGCCATATCACAGGGAGCAGGCACATTGTAATGGCGCCAGAAAAGGTTGCCTAAGATACTGTACATGCAATTCAAAACACATAGAAGGATAAAGCCAAACAAATCTGCTGAACATCTTTGTTCGTCATTCGAATGAATCGGATCATCAAAATCAGTCAGAATATTTCAGATTACGTCAACAAAACCAAAGACCAACCATTGTGTTAAGAAACAATTGACTTTTTCTGATCTCCTTTTAAATCGCTGCACATCTTTATATTTTATTAATATGGCTTATTAGCAAAGATATGCGTCCAAAATTATATACACGAATTTCCCGTATTCAAATTGTGGCGGTGCACACGACAGAGACATGTTGCTTCACCTTTGCGCTATAGTACGAGTAAAATACAACTGTGCCTCCAGACGTTTCACAAGCAGTCCCAAATTTGCCCCTCCTCCACTTTGAATGCGTAATGACCTTTATCTCCCCGTGCCATCCTCCCGTCCCAACTCACAACCCACCTCTTCCAGAATTGCGGTATTTTGCTATAAAGGTTTCCACTTGGACGAGCCGGAAAAAGCTAAGCGTTTCGTTTGCGCCACGAGAATCGACTGAATATTTTTGCGGACTATTAGCGTCAATTTAGATCGAAAGCGTCGAAGTTTTTGAAGTTGGAATCCTTGACGTACTATATGCAGTCGAGATGCATGCATGCATGCATGCAGTCTAAACAGCGGATATACAGGGTGCTATTTTCGGTCACAGGAGAAAAATGTAAGCATTGGATAGATGCGCACTAAAATATACTCTTTTAACAAACTGTAACGACATTAAACAAATGTCAATCTTGCTCACAATTTTAATCCAAAGACGAGAAGGGCCTAGAAGATGTTTTATAATTTATTTACGGAAACGTCCTGTAATATAATCCTGAAACGTCTACAGAAAAAAGTAGTTAATGTTTCGTCGCTAGGTGCGCCAGTAGTTCTGGTGGAGGAATCGCTACACAGTCTAGTGAGCAACTGGTGGAAACTACGCTTTCAATGTGCGCCTCTAAAGCACAACGACGTAATTGAACCCGGCGACGCGAATGGAGACGGGCTACTGGCTGGTATTTCTTCTACCGGAATTGTAGGACTACACACTAATTAGCGATCGAACAAAACTAGAAAGGTGCCACGTTTATCCAATGAAAAGAGGAAAGAGCGAAATTGGGTGTTTTAGATCGGCGTCCACTAAACCGGCATAATGTGACTAGATGTTTCTGGGGAACAAAATAAAATGGTTTGCAATGAAGTTCCTTTACTTACATAACTATAATCTATATATATAAAAGGCAGTTCGAAGTCCTTTCAACTTTTCCGGTCGCGTTCAACCAAGAGAGATATATTTT
>JAQGBY010008296.1:0-10806 GCA_034698785.1 Mycogona germanica
TCAATCGTTTGACAAAATTCGTTCGTTTGTTAAATTGAAAAAGAATCATTTTTAAAATATCTATTTGATTATTTTATGTTTTTTATATTGTTGTTTTATTTTTATATTGAAAATTTGAAAATATTATTCCGGTAAAAGTGTGTGTGTTTGGTTGGAACTGTTATGTGGTAACTTTGTTGTCTCGTGAAATTGACGTCGTCATGCTTTTGATGTGGAGACGCCATTTTTTAAGTTTGAAGCGAAAGGGAGATTGTCCAAAATTTGGTAAAGCCTTTTTTATTATGTTATATTGAAAATAGAAATCCGTCGCTCAGCCGCTAGCGAATTATGATGGTTTAGTTAGTGCATGTTTATTTTTATGCGATTTCATGAATCCGTTCGAGAGTTAGTCTCCGAACACCAAAATCTATTTCTTAGTTTTATAATATAGAATTACTTCTTCGGACTCTGACCGCAAAGGTCGATTCTCACTATGAATTTGAGGATTCAGCATATTCTTTTCTCATATAAGGTATGTTATTATTTTTTTTACATAAGAACACATTGTTCTTTTTTGTTGATGCAGTGTTTTATTGAAATAGGAATAAATGCTTGTGCATTGCACTTCAACTCGAATCATGTTTCCAAATTTTATAGCGCCTAAAACGTAGGCAAAGAAATTTTTTTAATGAAGCGCGCTTTTTAATTTCTAATGAAAAGGAATTAAGGAGTCGAAGTTGCGCCATCGTTTATTTAAACAAATCTGTATCAATGAACAAAGTCTGAGTTCTTCAAACAATTGCACGCTTTTCAAGATCTGGATTTCACTCATCGGTAACTATTGATTATCTCGCTCACGTAATAGTACGAGCACAAATAGTAAAGATCTGATAAATAAAGCGATTCTTAGAATTTAAATCAATCATTTCATGATTCCAAACCAAAATTTCCTTACTTTTTCAATTGGTGTAGGCGTCACAGCGTCCTCTAGCTTCTAGCATCGAGTACAACGTGTGGTTTATTATTTTTTACAAATCAAATTTGACATATGTACTCGTAAATGATAAGAACATATCTTTTCAAATGATAATACGGCTGAATCGCTGAAGCATGCTTTTGATATGAGAAGGTAGCCTATTGATAAAGTACAATCGAGTTACTAATTTAACTTTTGTAATTCCTCTTCCGATTTCCCTAAAATGACACTAGGTATAGAAGAACGGGACATACTAAAATGGTTCAGGAGCTGCATTGTAGTTGTGACTCGTACTTCAACTCCTATTTCCCACGAGTGTGTCGACAGTGGAATAGCCTTAGTGAGCCTGTTAGGATAGGACAACCACACCTTTGTCCTTAACTGGTCGTTCGACCCCTGCCATAGACCCCATCTGGGGCTGCTTGTGGGTACATATTGTTATTGCAATTGTAATTGTTCAAATCAATTTCTATCAGATATCTGTAACCTTGGATGATAAATGGACGATTGGTTTTCTTTAAGTGTATTATTGCATTTCTTCTATGCATTTGTATTATTATGAAAACTAATTATGATGCCGGTAGAGTTAATAGCTAGAAAATAAAATGATCCACTGGAAACGTTTTAGATTTGCATATTACTCATTGCTTTGTTTTGTTGATTAAATTCAGCACAGGTGGATTAACGATCAATTTCCTTAACCAACTTATTTTATTTTCGTATGTTCAAATGAAATGATTTGATTAAATACATTGCAATTCTACAATTCTGCTCTTGCTTACCTGGAGATGAAATTGGTAAACTTTTATTTCTAGTAATTTAGAACCAGGGTCTTCTTTATTAAATTTATTTTTTGGTATAATGATTATGCAAATCCGTCGAAATTATGCGCGTACAGATTTCTCAATAGTCTCATTACAAAATTGGACATCTTCAAAAGGGGCTACGACTGGTAGAGCGCAGATGGCGCCACTGGATGTCGTTAGATTTCGTTGGTTCAGCCAATCCTTCATCCATTGCAGGGCGCAATTACAGTTCCACGGATTGTCTAGAAATAAAATCAGATTACAATCTCATTAAAACATGTATTTCACTTCCAACTGATGCCAATTATATTTACTGTGTAAGCTCACCCGCAAGATCTATTTGTGAGATGGGACTGACTTCGAGCCCCAAGAACGCTCCCTCCTGAAGATTGGCCAATTTGTTGCCATTTAGGTGGATGGTTCGAAGTTTCCCCAGATCACGAAACGCTCCCGTCTCGATGCTGGCAATGTAGCAGTTTTGCAGATCCAGTTCCTCAAGAGTTTCGAGACCTATGAGCGGAAGTCCGACTGTGGTGAAATTGTTGTCGCTCATCGACAGCGTCTTCAGGTGGGCGTACTGGGCAAAGGCCGCCAGACTGACATCCGAGGCGCCACTGTCCACGATGTACAACTGGGTCAGGAACACTGTTGGAAACACCAAAGCAAAGCAATGTCTCTTACCGAATGGCTCAGCTTTCATGGTTCACATTTCAACTAGACAAAAATTACCTGAAAATGGCAGATACAGAGTAGTAGATGCGAGCGCCGGGATGATATCGTATCCGATGTAGAGGTAGTCCAGTGAAGACTCGATGCTGCTGAGCAAGCTGTAAGGAATGGCCCCGAATCCGTTGTCCGACAAGACAAGAAAGGAGACGTCGTATCCACTAAAAATGCCTAAGGGAATGGCCGATCCGTTGCTGAACTGGATGTCCACGCCGAAAGACTGGACGAATTGTGAGGTCTCCTGCAGGGCCTGGTATAATAGTTCCATGTTGGGCACCTCCAGGTACCTGCACAGGATGGCGTTCGCCGAAGAGTCGTACTCACAGGTGGCCGTTTCTCCGACACTCGCTGATGGCGCTCTCCAGACTAGGGAGCTCTTTGATGGCTCAGAATCAGCGTCGTGGATTAGGGCAAGCGCGAGAACACAAAGCAGGGACACAAGATGTCGTTTCATGATGGCCGAGTTTGCTGGTGTCTGACAATGTCTGGAAAAATAATGAAATTTCACATTTATATGACGTTTCCATTGTCATTAACATGTAATCTACATAAAAATTACAGTTTAATCAAGACGAATTATTATCGATTTGAATCATGTTTATTAAAAATATAAAATAAAAGTTGCTGCCTTTGAATTTTCTGGCGCTTTATTTACTATTTATTAGAGAGTATTTCTCTCTTTATATATCTCTCTTTTTATGACATTTTTCATGGAATGAATATTATTTTTAAAAACGTCTTCCATGAGTATGATTTCATCTCTTCCAGTCTTACAAATGAAATTGTTACCGATGTCGATTTGTTATCGACCATCGAAATTATGGTCATCAATAACTTTTCAAATTAAGATGCTTCGATTCACGTTGTATGTAATTGAATTAGCTATTACAATAAATTTCGAAAATGTTGTCTTTTCGAAATTAATTCAATGAAGAAATTTGGACAGAGTCATCGTAATATTTTGAAATTTCAAACATAAAATGCGTGCATATTACAATTACAAATTTTACCCGCAAGCAGCCCCTAAGAGAGGGGCCTATGGCGGAGGTCGAAGACCAGTTGGGGACAGAAATAGATTTATTTTAAAAGGCTCTGGATTTGTCTGTCAGACACATTCCACTGTCTACACACTCTAGGGAAATAGGAGTTAAAATATGACGCATATGTACATTGAAGCTCGTTCACCATTCTAGTGTGACCCCTTCTTCTACTTCTATTAGGAGCTGGGAACATAAATTCCCGATATCAACATTACAATTACAATCCCCCTTCAGAATTCTGAGCAGCAACCTTAAACTGATATCCCTCCTACGATCTTCCAGTGTCTCCCATCCCAGGTTTGGCAGCATGTATGTGACACTGTCAGTTCTTCCAAATCTACAGCTAACAAATCTTGCAGCTCTTCGTTGAACCATTTCAATTTCCCCTACAAGCCCCACATGGTGAGGATCCCAAATGGAACTGCAATATTCGAGCAAAGGTCGAACCAAGGAAAAGTAGGCCACTGACTTAACAGTACTTGGGCTAACAATTCCCCAGAAATTCCCTAGAAATTCCAATTCCCTAGAAGTTCCCCAGAAAGTGAGTAGTCATAAAGCAGAGGATCCAAGGAACAGATCCATCGTTCCATGGTTTTTGTTATTAATTTGTCTCGGATGTGATTTACTCGAGGTTTAATATTGTCTAATGAATATTTAGTATAGTTACATGTTATTTTGATATTATAATTTACTTCTGATGAATAATGATCTACTGTACTCGCCTGCTGTTTCTCAATTGAATGCTGGGTTCGAGGTTCGAGCTCTGATTTTGTGAGCGACTGATTTTTGTTGGCTTTCGTTTGCTGTTCGTGGAAAATAACAAGTGGATAATGAGGATTGTGCCTTACCATATTAAGGTATTAGTAGCGGTTTAATCAGGCGATAAACAAATTTCCAAAATATCCCTAATCTTTAGTGATGATCTCAGTGATCCAACGATAGTTAGTTGTCCGATGCGGTCCGATAAGACGCTTCGTTCCATTAGGTACATCAATAGAAACTCACTGTATCTGACGGAATACCCAAATTCTCAGATATATTTTAAATTTGTTTCTAACTGATCTAAAACAATTTCGAAAATATTTTATTGACGAGTATTTTCTTCTACACCTCTACTACCCTGATAGTGTGTGGGCAATACGAAATATGATTCATTTGGGAGTTGAGATAATGAGTAATTCACGGCCGTTCCTACAAATTAGATTTCGGTTATATTCATTTAAAAAAAAAACAGTTATCGCATTTCACCAGGGCTATCCAAATACCAGATATGGCAGTGCTGTGGCTATAATTTCTATGTAAAGATTAGTGCTGGAGAAACCCCAGGATAAAACATGGAGTTTTCCAAACAGATAAAGCCGGACGAGAAAAGACGAACAGAGATTGGCAATAAATAATATTGTATTGCAATAGTAAACTATTATTTAAAAATGAATCAACTAAACTAGAAAACATTGCTTTTCCACTTTCAACATTTTGTAACATTTTGGGTCTCGAAATGATGTTGCTTTTTTAAATGTTTGGCATCAACATAACCCCAAATAGTTTGGTCTACATAAATAAAAACGCAAAGCTAGATAGTACTGTACTGAAAGGTACAGGATAACGAAACACGAAAGTTCGGTCTACTACTCTCCATAAACTGTTTAGTGGGTATAAAGGGCACATGCGTGTGTCAATTTTTAAAAAAGGCAACTAAATGAAACCACAAATTAAGCTTTTTGCATGTAAACATGTTTGTTAAGGGGGTGCACCGGTGAGTTAAGGAATTTCCCTCTCCCGAAAAACTCCGAAGGTGTCGGCCGGAATCGAACCCGCGATCACGGGTTTTTGAGGCCAACGCGCTACCTCGCAACCACTCGACACCTCTAATTCGCGCCTTGGCATGAGCTTTTTGCAAGCCACTGAAATAATCCATTTCAGTTTAAAATTAAAGTTTGATTTATCGTACGCATTTTAAAATAATTTATGCATATTAAACATATTGTAATATCTATAATTATCTTATGAATAGTATGAATTAGGCTGCAATTATGCATATGTTCTTGTTTAATATTTGAAGTGCAACGAACGTTTGGCAAACTACCAATGACGGTCGGGCAAAAGGCTATCAAGGCTACCTTTGGGCCGGCTTATGTCTCGTTAGCTTTGCGCAGAGGTAATATAGTATCCAATGAAGTATCTACTGAGGAGCTATTATTGCTTTTTGAAAACTTTTTCCCAATACCCCGCCGCGGCTGTGTGAAATATCGCAGCCGGAGGCAATTTTTGACAGCTCTTCACCGAGCTAAAAATGCAAAATAAAATTTTAGAACTATTACCACATCAGAATATATTTTATGAGATAAATCGGAAAATACGCATAAGGACAAGATGGTTGTGCTCGTTTTCGAATGGGTATTCAACTTGAAACGAGTGTTGGTGGTGCGTTTAGACATTGAACAACATCGGGGAGCTCGTGCAAATGCGTCCTCGACTTAATTCACCTTTGTAATCGGTTTCGGGTTGCAATTCGATTACTCAGTAACCGTAAGTAATCTGATTCGCACGGCTACTAGACAATAATCGTTAGTGAATCGTGATTCGTCCTCCATTCCTCCGTCAAGACAAAATGGCCGGTCTTTCGTCTCTCTACAATGCGGTTTTCCGCAAAACATCGACGTTCGCCTTGGTTATGGTCGGCAGCGCCTTCTTCTTCGAAAGAACGTTCGACCTGGCTGCGGAGACCATCTTCGAGCGGATAAATGAAGGGGTGAGCGTTCATTTTGTCTGGCCAGAGCGAACCAAAATGGGTCATCCTCCCATAGGCCTAGTGCCAGAGCAACGAGTAGATGCACTAAACTCACGCACTACAGAATATGATGTCGTGCGATTCACTTCAGTCGAACAGTAATAGATCAAGGATCAAGCGAGGTTCTAATCCGTACATTTTTATTTTTTTCCCCGCCCCCACAGAGACTCTGGAAGCATATCAAGCACAACTATGAAAACTGAGTAGTCGAAATTCCATCGGTTGACACCATTGGAAACTGCGAAGTCGTTTGGGCTACGAATGGCGATAAACATTTAACCACGGCAGGCAATGTGCCAACAACAATATATTGTAAACATAAATGTATTTCTTGTGTAGAATATTATTGGAGGCAGTCGTGTATGTTTGAATTAATGGACAAATAAACGTGTCTGCCCTCTAGTGTTAAAACAGATGAAGCGTATTCTTATTTGACTAAAACGTAAAAACATGTCCGGGAAGTAGTTGGCCATATATTTTCGTCACACTGTTCTGTTATTAAGAAAAACAAAATAACTACCTATATCTGTGGGGACCAAGTTTAAGTCCAACACACTTTCTTTGATATTTCATTTAATTATGTTAGTCTATCCCGAGAGCTGCTGATCAATTTGTTGCCCCATTATGTTGAAGCTGATCTGCCACACCAGTGGCCACTACCTTGCCCTCATATTCCAGCAATCCCTAGGCTCTGCCTCCCTTCCAGAAGACTGGAAGCTTGCAAAGACCGAAATCGAAACCGCGATCACGGGCTTTTGAGGCGAACGCGCTACCCTTTCGACCACTCGACACCTCTTCACTAGACCCTTGCAACTACAGAAATCGCCATAATACCACGGCGCAGTGATAATTATATCTAAATCTAAATTGAAACTATCTTTTCGAGGGCTTCACGTCTAAAGATCAAATGAAACACTGAAACTATAAATGTGCAAAAAAAAGTCCATGATTTCTGCTTTGTATTTTTGTGGCAGTGAGATTACTTTGTTCGTAAAACAAAAATCATACACAGATTTTCATTCTGTGAGACAAAAAATAAATTTGAATCTAATCACGCAGCATCGCAATTTTATTTTTCAATATTGATATGCCACAAAAATATTGAGCAATGACGCTACAGTTCGATTATATGTTTTTATATCATCAGTAATATTTGAAGTTTCGTCAGTAAACCATCTCCGATTGTTTCATTGACATTCTTGTTGCTTGTTTTTCTTGAGTTCGCGTCCAGCGTTTCATTTTTCAAGTTATAATTCCAACGGCTTCACCCCATTTTCTCAACGCTGGCAGCTGTAGATGTTCCTACCAGCAACAGCGACGTGTGACGTCACTGAGCTTTCACGGCCTGTCTTTACCAAGGCGACAGCCGCGTAAAAACAAGATGGCAGCCTACTGTATAAATTGAGAATTTTCTTCGGAAACTCGTCAAAAAGTTAACGTTTTATATTAGTATTAGAAAATATTTGACAAGAGTGTTGCTTTCGTTCGATAAATGGCATAGCGTTCGAAGATTACATAACCTGACTGCTGAGTGAATTTTGCGTCCGTCGCAGGAGTCCAAAAAACTGTTACAAGCGGTTGAAACTTGGTAAACTTAATTGCTAGATCCACTATAAGTGTCAGATAAATTGTCTTGTATTCACAGGACAATATCCACTTAGTTTATTTACGTAAATAACTAATTGTGATTTTATCTAATTGCTAGATTCGGCTGATTTAGGCGAGAATGGCAAATTTAGTCACAATCAGCGCTGACAATCATTACGAGAAGTTGGTGGACGGCCTGTGGAATTACTTCCTGACCAAGCGCGGCGTCGATTTCGACGTGGAATGGGGCGATCGCGTCATCCGAGCACACCGCCTCATCCTAAGCATCTTCCTGGCCCCAGACAAGCTAATAGACACGGTGGCCGACCTGCATGACTGCAGTCCGGATCCATTTCTGGAATTTCTGTACAACGGCACAGTTACCGTTCCCGAGGAACATCTACCCAGTCTGCTGAAGGTGGCCAGGAAATCGAAGTTTCAGTTGCTGGTCGACTCCATAGAGCAGTGTGCTCCGGAATGTAAGCTGATGGGTGATTCTGAATTGGGTGACGAATTGAATGCTGGCCCACAGAACTTGGCCAGCACGACCTACGTGAATGCGGTCGAACAAATAGAGGAGGTCGCCAGTGTTCAAGCGTCTGAAGAAGTGTGGTCAGTAAATACGGTGGGCAATGCCTCGGATTTAGGACTTAATGAGATTGAACTAGAAGGTGACTGTGGAATTTCAGCGGACGGTGGATTCCCTGGCTGTGAGAATGAAGAAGCTTGCGATATTAACGCCACCAACCGATCGAGGTCAGATCTCACAAACTACAATCGGGACTCCAATATCACGAATCTACCGAGACGGTTGTACCGGTGCTCACTCTGCCCCTATAGGACCTTCTGCGAGCAGCGGCTCCAATTCCACGAGGTCTGCCACAACAACGTACCAGTATCTGACGCCAGACCGGAAGCAACGCTGGAAGTCAGGTGGTACCAGTGCTCTCAATGCCCCTACAAGAGCACCAAGAAGCACATCTACGAGAAGCACCGGGCCAAACATAACGCCTCCCCCATCCCAGTCTTTAGGTGTCCGCGCTGCCCGGCCAAGTTTTCAGAGGAGGATCAACTCGCTATACACACGTGCCGGCGCTGGTCCGGCTCGCCCCCACATCGCTGTCCCCACTGCAACTACAGCACCCGCGGAGTCGACGAGTTTCGGCTCCACGTTGCTAAGCACGATGCCAACGCCAATCACATCCACTGCCAAACCTGCGACTGCCGCTTTCTTGACGAAGACGCCTTCAAACAGCATTCCTGTGAACTATCCGCCGATGGAGTGCCACTGATCAGGTGCCCGCACTGCCCGGCCAGATTTCTCAGGGTGGACCAACTCACCCTCCATAAGTGCAAGCGCAAGGGCAAGGGCGTGACCCTGCACAAGTGCCAGCTTTGTGACTACACGAGTTGCCGAACCGATCATTTCCGCCTCCACGTCGCCAAGCACGATGCCAGTGTCACCCTTAAGCAATGTCCGGCTTGCATTCGCAAGTTCCTGGATGATGATGCCCTCCGACGACACTCTTGTAAACTATCAGTCAAGGGAATCCAACTGCACAAGTGCCCCCACTGTCCCTACACTAACAAGTTCGCCAACCAGTTGCGTTATCATGTGGAGGGCATGCATTCGACCACCAAGCCGTACAAGTGCAAGGAGCCCGGCTGCAACTATGCCGCCGGTCTCAAGACCAGCCTGCGGAGGCACGTGGAGGTGGTGCACCTGGACCGTAAACTGTTCGTGTGTGAGAAGTGCGCTTACCGCACCTGGAACCAGTCGCGCCTGACTAGACACCAGCTCGTTCACTCGGACGTTCGGATATATGGGTGTGACAGGTGCGAGCTCACATTTCGTGACCACTGCACCCTGAAGTATCACAAGCAGAATAAACATGCTGGAGGTGTGCCTCGCAGCCACGTTTGTCACGTGTGTGGCAGCGCCTTCTACCGGCGGGACACCCTGCGCACCCACCTCAAGTGCGTTCACAAGACTACCATGGAGGTGACCGCCACGTCAGTCTAACTGAAAACAGTGAAAGTATTTTTGCAGCGATTTTTAGCCTTGTCTTGGGGAGGATCTTGATGGAAGTTATGAATCACCCTTCAAAGGAAAAAAATCTTTTTTTCTTCCAAGTCAAAAAAATATTGATAATCTTTTGATTAGTCGAGTTCTAGTTTAAAGCGAGGCGTATGTTTCGTACTTTTAAAAAAATGAGTTTTGTAAAATGGAATGGCAGTTGCCAAAGACCATTCAATAAATATGTAATATGAGATTTTGTGAATTCAAATCATTATAAAAATATGTTGTCATGCGTCAAATTGGACGAGGGACTTCTGGAATTCTCTGTATGACTCGAGAACCAGTTGCAGCAAACTAGTGCAAAGAACAAACTAGTGTACGACTCGTTGTAGCCCCGTTGGTATTGCGACTGACTGCTCGGTGGTCCCGGGTTCGATTCCTGGTGCAGTACTGGACGTTCCCCTCGTGCATAAGCACCATGAGGGGTACAAAACGCCTGTAGTGCGGTTGACTACAGTTGATTGAAAAATCGAATGATAATAACCTTCTGTTCATATATGTCCGATTTTCTCGATAATGATGAATTTTGGTTGCGCCCACCTTCAAGGTATGTGTAAGAACAAATAAACTCATTTTATTCATATTTCATGCAACCGTCCGTTTTGACAGTCTTTTTAACAATCGAGAAACACGAACAAGTATTTCATAAAAAACTTTTAATTTACTGTATTTTTATTTTTCAAGCCAGAAAATATATTGGATAGAAGTGATATTCGTGTTTAGATTTTCTCAGAAATATGTTTTTGTCACGTATTAACATGTAAATACGTGGCGACACTGCTAAACTGGGCGCCAAGTTCGGTCTTTTTCTAACTAAGTAT
>JAQGBY010008297.1:0-10804 GCA_034698785.1 Mycogona germanica
AGAAAATCAATTTATTGTTCGCCGACAAAAATAATAATCACGTATTTAAATATTTCGAGCACGATCTGACTTGTCTAAACGGTTAAACAATGGGGCCTGCCATCCCATATTTTTAATTTTTTCTTTTTACGTAGACGTATAAATCACCTTCCTTCGCAAACCCCTCCATTGTTTCTCTTCCGCCAGTCAGACGGGTCGACGCCAGCGCCCCCTTTGACCACGACCCTCGTTAATTTCGCGGAAACTCATAACGTGGACTGACGGAGCGAAAGAGATAGGAACACGCGTTTTTCTTGATGGATCTCGGAGCGATCACGGATATCTAAAATCTCCACGGCCATAATATGAAGATGTGAAATCCAGAGTGGTGTACGTCGTCGTCCACACATCCCCCCACCTTCTTAAATTAAGAACAAATAAGTTTTAGAATAATAACGACGGTTCCGTTTACCGATTTAACTTGTGCTGCTCTCTGTCGGGAGCGAAATTTGCAAATGTTTTGGCTTACGTCACAGTTTCAAACGAGATAGAACCACACGTCAAGATTGTAGTTTGAATTGAGATAAAATAGGTTTTACATGAAGTGTCTGTGCTGCCCTCTGGCGGCTTTGACTTACGCCATGTTTTTTCTACGATAGTTTCACATGGCAAGATCGTATTTTTGCACTCGAGTCGAAAATTGAACGGAAAAATCGACTAACACCACTCTGCCTTTCACCCCCTTCGTATGCAGAATGATGCCGGACGCATAAATACTGTTGCTGGTTATACAGCTTCAGGGGGTGAAAGGGAGGAGGTGATCTAGGGGGGTGTGGGTGAAAAAATTCAAGAAAACCGCTCGCCATAAGGTGTGTTTTTCACGATAGCGCCCGGTTCTGCCCAATAAATCAAATGAAAACATTGCCGTAGACATTTACGAGCGAAACAATTCTCCATCTTCTTAAAATGCGAATGTGGCCAGAACGGAAAAATGCGGACAGAGGGCACCACCTACCCGGCGCAAACTCTTGATTGATTGATGTTTGGCGGCGGGGAGGGAGGTGGTGACTCAACGTGAGCCGAGCCAAAATGCCCGATTATTATTATCGATAGCGCCAAGGAGCAAGTTTCCCACGGAAGGCGAGCTCTAATTGGAAATGAGAAAGGCCGCCTCTTGTCGAACAATTGCATCAAACTCAAAACTCATCGGCAGGAGAGTTTCCACACAAAAGCGAAACTCACTGTTTGTTGTTGCATCAATGAGCAAAAAAAATTCCTGATAATCTCGATCGGGAATCGAGCCCGCGTTCTAATCCTTAACACAATGATTTCATCCTATGACATTGCCTCGCAATGTTAGATTCAAGATTCAATATTCAAGATTCAAGATGGCCGCGATTTGGCAAGATCAAATTTGTTTCGGCGTGGTCTATGACATTACCTCGCAATGTTAGATTCAAGATTCAAGATGGCCGCGATTTGGCAAGACCAAATTTGTTTCGGCGAAAGACAAAAGGGAGGAGATGATCATATCATAATAAAGACAAAAATATCACGACAGAGAATATGAATTTTCTTTTTTTTGGGGGCGGTTTGGATTTTGGGGGGTGAGGGTGAAAAGAGATGCTGGTAAGAGGAGGTTTAGCCCCCCATTGTCTCTTCACTTTTTCTTGAAATGGCAGTTGGCGCGTCGTGGTAGACAAGCGACGCAATTACCATCCCGTAACTGCGCTTTTGCTTTATTATATTGGTCTTCGTTTCCCAGAAATTGGCGTGGGAGGGAGGGGTTCTCACCCGTGCTGAGTCCCATCATCGCTTGTGATTGGGCCGATGGCCAACTCCTGACTTGCCAGTGGTGGCAGTGGACGCCAAACTAGGGTGACGACACATTTTGTTGCCGCCGTAGTGACACTGCACCTCCATGAAACAAAATCAAAGACTGACGTCACACTTTCAAACGATTCACATGCCAACATTGAATTTTTGCACTTAACTCAAAAATTAGAAAAAAGATCGACTTCAAATTTCGTTATTCAACACTGGCGCAAAATTGCAGATGAGTTTTCGGAGTCTCTGACTTTGTGCGCAGCAGCAGCAATTAAAAACGACAAGTGAAAGAGAAACGTAACGAGTAAAGCGAAACGGTGACCAACGCCACCAAAAAAAAAAAAGGTACGAAATAATAATACTAATGTCGCCCACTTCCTCTTGCGTGTGACCGTGGACGCCGCCGACACGCCAATTAGAATGGACAGTGGTGACGTCACTGTGGGAGCGGTCAAAGTGAATTCTCCGCATTTGACGGGTTTGACTTGTGAGCTCTGAATGAGTACTCTCGAGTGATGGAAAGAAGGTACGTTATTCGAGGCGTCATCTAAGGGGGTAGGATCACTCCCGAGTCCTACCGGAAGTGACCTCAGGTGAGCACCAAAAATAAGGAATGCACCGAAAATGAAACAAAATACAAATTTTTCTAATTCGTTCAAGACTGGGGCCTGTGCAATTTTTTGGTTCATTCTTCCTATTGGTCAAAGAAACGCTCTTCCTAAATTTTGGTTTCAGTAAAAACCACATGGGTTAAACCAATTCGTGCAGGACAAAGATTAGGCAATTAATTTCAGACAGTTTGAGGTAGATTTCCCGACCTAGCGGAACTTGTTTAGGGCGAACACGCTGGTGGACCTCCTTAACAAATATCTCAGAAGAAATATTTGTATTGCGGGTGTTGCTGTGTCGGCTGTTGAAGCTGATTTACGAATCTTTTCTACAAGTGTTTACCAGACTTTAATAGCGCAACAATACTCGCTTTTCACACTCCCACACACACACAGCATGGCCTACGGTAGCACCTTTTCTATTTCCCCGAGATCGCCGCCTTCTGATGCGCCAATGACAGCTAAGCAAACCAAATCACATTGGGCGTCAGTGATCGACCGATGCAAACAGTGTCGTTAAGACATCGATAACGAACACCAACCGTGACGTATTATCATTCTCCGAAACCAGGTGCATGGACGTCCGCAAAAAAGGAACGAAAACATGCATAAAGAGCTCGTCATGAGGACAGTGTTAACCCGAGATTTTTAACTGAATCATCCCAAGTGGCAAAAAAAAGGAGGTGCCGATGATTGGCAATCGATTACAACGCGAACTTCCGTTTCATCGCGGTCAGAGTGCGTTTTATTTATATAGGATGACGCAACGCCAACCAACCCCCCCCCACACACACACACACAATCGCGATGGATCTTGTCGCTGCCCCAGTGATACATTTTCTCAAAATGTCGCCCATCTTCCCATTCATCCTCCAACTTCCGGTTTGCGTTCGCAGAGCCCTCGTATTTCCGGTTCGCCGATATTCAATCGCTATTGGCGAGTCGAGTCGAGAATTCTTTAGACAGATTTTTTTTTCTGTCGCCGACTAGCAAAAAATAGGAATGTCTCTTATTGGCGGGGTTCTGTGAGCACTCGAGTGATGCGGTTCAATATTTTGGTTGTCGGAGTTAGGCCTAAACAAATACTCGTACTCGCGACGCGCAGCCGCCCCTTGAAAGCTGCGAAGAGCGGCGATACCAGAAAGAGCTCTAGAGAGGGGCTGCTGGCGCGGGGGAATGAAACAACTGGCTTTTTTGGAGCCCCGCGAGTCCGCCATTATTTATTGCTTATTTCGAAATTCTTCAACTGAGCGACAAGCGACGCGCACATGACGGGGCCGCGTCAAGCGTTGGCTCAAAAAAACGTTGGCGGGCCGCGCGTTCGCCCACAACAAGAGGAACAGTGTGGCCAACCCGAGTCCTCTGTTGAACCTAACCTACCTCCTCTCTCTCTCCGGATTACATTTTTACACGTCCTCCGCCATCAAGTGACGCACCCAGATTATGAATTGCTCCTGGTTGCGCTAGCGGTTGGAAAATTATCAAAATGTGTTGTTGGCGGACCTCTGCAAAATGGCGCTTAGTGCGGAAAATTTATCTCGAAAGGAAAACAAAATAAATAATCGCGCACTAAAATTCAGGCATGCAAATGTATGTTGTTGTCGAAAAATATGCAAACATCATAACAGATCAAAACAAACAAAATCGGAATTTCACGGCACAGTTTATTGCCTAACTTTGGGCAAACTTGTTGAATTTTTTGCGATTCGCACCAAACATTCGCAATCTTCGATACATTTTTTAACTGAATTGGGGTAGACTAATTGGGGACGACGTTAATCTAACACCCTGTACATCAGTGATGTAATATTCTCGGATCAGTCCGAAAAATTGGGGAATCCGGACGCTGCCCCTTGAGCGGGCAATCACTAATAGCACTGCACTGCTTAGACATTAATTTCCTAATTTGAGAAGACGGAAGATGCCTGACCCTCTTAACTATAAAAATCACATTCCAAGAAGCGAATTCAGCGGTCGCCACTAGGGGTGCTGGTGTCAAGCTTGGTTGGAGGATTATTTTGAAATCGTCGGAGGGGGCGCTGGCGTCGGCGTTTCCGCTGCTCGATGACGAACGCGCGCCGCCACGATGTTCCCGTTTGTGCCAGTCATTAGCTATGGCCGACGCGCCTCAGCCAATCAGGTGCTCGCTTCGTAAATCAAAACGACCGAAATGACAACGTTCCATAAATTACGACATTAATGACGGCGGGACCGTCATGGCGTTCTCTCTCCGACTCTCACTCGCTTTCCAAACTCGCCTTCTCTTTCCACACTTGTATACTATAGACTAGCTTCTGCTCGCTCTGCTCTCGGGGTGCCTTTTTGCGTTATCGCTTTTTTTTGCCGACGCCGTCCCGTGTACGCGCGCAAAATCGCTCCAATTATTTTTACGGAGCGAAACCGAATTTGTGTCCCCCCCCCATATCCACATGACACCCCTCTCACTCACCCCCCACCCCTTAAACTGTCGGAAGAAACTGGGAATAAATAGGGTGGCACGATGGTTGACATCACTTAGCCAAATCAATGATCGAGCCGTCAATAGATTTCAAATGTATTTTGTTACATTTCGAAAAGTACCCCAAAGTCACAAAGTTTAGAGCTTACTCCGAGAAATTTCAATTGCGCTTGAGATTGGGGCAACCGTGACTTCGAGGTCGCCTATGCTTTCCTGTAACATAAGATTAGCCTGGCTGAATGACATTGAATGCTGAACGCACCCATCTCCACGCACGCGCTTTTAAATTCACGCGCCGAATGGTCATTCGAGAACGATCAGTATTCTCTCGTCCTCGCACTGACTCGACGATCTTGTTCAATGTCTGAACGCACCCATAACCAGCATGCTTGGTCATTATGATTGGACGAAAACTGTTGTTTTGGGAATTATGGGAAACGAGCGAACACAGTTTGACCGCTATCAAGTCGGTACCAGTCACCTGTTAAACTGACGCGAATCAGGTAAGAAAAAGAAGGTCAAATTTTATGTGACATTTTATTTTTATTGTTTTCATCCAGCAACAACACCTCGACTTGGGGTGTTATTATTACACCGATAGCCAGAGTCAACGACCCGAAACAACGTCTGGTATTGACACAAGAATAGTACAGAGTGGGTGGTCGTTCAATTTTAATTTTTAAACGCATCACCGTTTTGTTTCCCATGAATCACACATAACCTAGATTCCTTTTCAACGAAGAAACAATATGATATCGAAATCCCACCCAATTCAACGCGATCTGGGCGTGATACAACAATAGTTGAACGCTTTGGATAATAGATGGCGCTTTCTTCATTCTCGAGATCCTGGCGGAGGAAAATCCCAAAAACAACGGACGCCCGGTGCCGCAACAGTCACGTAGCACACACACATGTACATACACAACAATGGCGGCGCCATTAAAATTAACAAGCCAGCAATCAATCACCATGTTGAGAATTATTATTTTATTGGTGAGCCGTGTGCGTTATCATGGGAGGGGGGAGGGGAAGGCGAAAGAGTCGGGAAAGCGGGCGCACCTGGATTCGGGGAAGTCGTAAAGAGGGGATACCGGATGTGGGTCAGAGCAGACGGGCAGGGACGAGCGCGCCATGTACACACTGAAAATGAAGGCATCTTGAATCGAGGCGCCTGACAATAAAATATTGGGGTGGGTATTTTAAACTTGATAAATAGTTAATTCATCATTACGGGCTACTACCGTGCACTACGACGATTGAAAATGAAGTAAATTTGAATCTTTGAAGATTGAGGTCTGCGTCGAGTGCAACAGCCGGCCTCCCCTCACAGTTCACCACGAGCCGCCCGCCACAACTCCAAAGGAATCATTTGTAAATTTCATTCAAAATCCGTCAAGCAGTCAAGACAGGCATATCATCGTCACGCAGACATTTGACGACACGAGAGTCGTCTCCTCCCCCGCCCAGTCAAAATTCTACCTGACGAGAGAAGAGCGAAGGAAAAAAGGCTGAAAGCGGCACCGACAGGACAAACCGGCCAGCCGGAGTCCACCGTGTGCGCCGCCATTAAATTACCCCCACCCTCCACCCAACCCCCTCCTCCTCTATTTACGTATGCCGAGCGACCAACACACACAGATATCAAGTCATAAATCTGATTCCGTGGCTGCGCGGAGTGCGGAGCAGCTGCTGCTGCTGCGTGTGTCTGTCTCATCCTGTGCCGCTGCCGCTGTCCCCACCGCCCGTCATGTCGTAGCGCCACACCGTGGCGCCCTCGTAAATTAAAACCGACCAAAAAATGACGGCGGTGGACAACAACAGCATGCGCGTGTGCACGGTAAATCGGGCGCCGACAACGGACAATGTGTCTATTTTATAGTTGACGGGACAGGGGGCACTCTCCCGCTCTTCCACCCCCACCCCCCTCGACACACCATCACCGAAAACCTGCATTTGGAACATTTTTTAGTGTCAAACGTGTCTGCGTCTCGGGCCGACAAACTTCAAGATCAGCAGGCCAGGGTGTGCAGTCTGTATTGGTGGGGGAGATCGCCTGTCACGCACGACAAATGTCAGGTGTGGGAAGCGTCAGGTTTAGGAAACTCGTCTTGGCCGGAACGAGGATTTTCTCCCTGGCACAAATGCGCAATGAAACTTATTTAAGCATAAGTGAACAAACACGGGACAGAACCGTGGAAAATCGACGACGAGCTGGCGAGGTTCCGTAAATAAAAAATAATAAACTGAATTTTGTGAAACGCACATTGAACTTCGTGTGTGGTTATTTTAAGGCGCTGTAGCCTTGCGCCTAGGCGCCATGCCTTATTGTTAGAAACTTCTTTACTTTGTTTACCTAACTAACTTCCTTTACCTAACACCCTAAATTCACACAAAACATAATAATTGGAGTAACGATGATGAGTCGAAACAGGACGGCACAGCGACTTTTTCTCATATCTCACGTTTGTCACAATTGACATGTGATGTGTGTGACGTGATCCCGTCAGAATTTCATCGACTTCGAATTTCAGAAAGACAATGAGCTTGACAATTAAGTTATTTTAAATTACTTTTCAAGCTCGTTTCTCGCAGCACATTCTCAATTAGCTCAAAACGTTCATTTGCGAGGAACAAATTCGTCATTGTTCTTTGATTCCCTCTTTTGACGTCATTTCGAGATTATAAGTTGATAAAGTGCAGAACCTGCAGAACCACCTGTCGGAATTTCCATTGATCGATCACCGCCAGCAGAACAAAATCACGCGATTCCATTTCTTACACACATTTGTCTCGGAAGAATGAGATTCGCGGGTGGGTCACCCTAGCCAACTTAACCACCATTTTGCGACGCGCACCTTTTCGCACCTTCAGTTTTATTTGGCCGGTGACCCACGCCGAGGCTCTCCAGTCATAAAAGTGTACACCCCTCCACCTCCCTGTCACATCCATCAATCAGTATAATGTCCAACGGGTGAACCGTTACGGACTCGAACCCACGACCTGTATCCTATCGCGAATTTAAAGTGAAAGTGACGTCATAGGATCGAAGAGGGATCGCCAACTGCACAATGGACGAGACGAAGTAACTAAAACATTCCCTCTGATATTTATTCTTTATACACCTCTTATTCTGGTGATACCTACATGTAGACTAAAATGTAAAATTCCGGCCCCCTAATCAAAACCCACTTGTCGGAGCGGCGAATCCCACCATTATTTACAAACTGAATTACAAGCTAAACACGCCCACGATGACACCTGATGGAATGGTGATCGGCAAGTGGTGAGATATGCTCGCCACCTCCAAGGCCTCCACCCCCTCCGCCGTAGCGCTCGATTCGTCCGCCAGACATCGCCACCGTCTCCGTCCACGTCTTGATGACGATCCGTGGCACACATGACGACGTGTGGGCAGGGCCCGAGGGGAGGTGGGTGGGGGAACCATCACCACCACCAGCAGCAGCAAGAGGGAAACGTAGGTGGCGTCGCTCACGCTCAGAATCCGTCCAGATCTCACCTGAGACCCGCCTACACCTGTACGAATTTTATCGGGATTATATCAATACAATTGTAATTCCGGACACATGATCCTATATTATAAAACTAAGAAACTGATTTTGGTGTCCAGAGACATTTTGCCAAACGGCTCAATGAAATCGCATAAAAATGAACATACACTTACTAAACCATCATAATTCGCTAGCGACGGAACGACGGATCTCTATTTTCAATATAACATAATAATTAATACGCCACCAAATTTTGGATAATCTCCCTTTCACTTCAAACTTAAAAAATGGCGTATCCACATCAAAAACATGACGTCGTCGATTTCACGAGACAACCAAATGAACCAGACAACAGTTTCAACCAAACACTTAACATACACTATAAACATACTATTACCGGAATAATATTTTCAATATAAAAATAAAATAAAATAACAATATTAAAAAACATAAAAGAATCGAATAGATATATTTGAAAAATGATTCTTTTTCAATTTAACATAATAAATGTCAACCGATTGAAAATCCAAATTTTTAAATATAAAAAAACATGTCGAGACACCACTGCATGACGTTATTACAGAGAAACGCGCGTGAAAAATCAGTTACTTCACATTTAACTATGAACCAAGGCAAAGCCGGGTAACATTCTTGTAATTAATAAGCCGAAAGGAGTCGCCGTCACGCGCAGTAAACGTCAATTCCGATAAGCGTCAGATTAGGGACATTCGCTTTCTAACTTGCCTTGCCTAACCTAACCTAACTCACTAAACTCATACAAATATTTGGCGTAGTGGCTCCACACTCTTCTGAACTATACAAAGGTGTGTCGAAACACAGGACAGGTAATATTATCAGTCACAATTGGCGAGTGTTGTAGGTGACCTGATCCGAAATCCAGGAAAGGTGCCTAATGAGGACCAGGCGAGGACACAGGAGGATGCACGAAGGTGGTGTTTGGCAGAAATGCGTATACTTCAGCGTGTGTGTGTGTGTGTGTTGTAGGCCACGCCACGCCATATGAGAGAGAGAATAGTGATGGGTCGACATGCAATGGCGGATGTGAGTGATGGATATCGGAAAAATCCTTTTCGTCGATGATTGATGGCCGTAAACAATGGCGGCGCTGTCAAAAACGGAGCGCTACACTTGAGCTACGACGCACCAGTTTTTAATAATAGGCCCCGGCAAGTCGTGGCAGCCATTAATTGCCGGCCTCAGTCATTCCCTGGCTTACGTGCGGCGTGGAGAACCTGGCAGGCGCATGCGCAGTCGGTGTGCCAAAATGGGAGGGTGGGTTTTTGAGGGGAAGGGGACAAACCCAGCGATGTGCCTTGGGGGAGGACTGGAGATTGGGAATATATATATTTTTTCAGTATTTATTTACTGGGGTGAGGATGGGTGTGGTTGTGTGATCGGTGCAACAGGTAAGCGTTTGGTGTTTGACCGCAGGTTGGCGAAATGACTGCGCCCTGGGCAGGGAGACTGGATGCCCGTTCTCCCACCGCTCCACAGCTGGCAAAATAATAATTCGAATCTGATCGAAGTTTGATTTTTTTTTTGGTTGCAATTTTAATAATTATTCGGGTCACTCGTTCTGGGTAGCTGAGTGTAGGCCATACAGCTCGTTGGACCGAAGTCAGACAAGTAAAGTTATTCCCTTGCCGACTTGGTCAAATGACGTCATTTCCTTCCTCCCTGTCCAGTCAGTCCATCATGTCATGCGCCATTTTCCATCCGCCCCAATTTTGACGTGAAAACTCGTCAAACTAATTGACGAGAAAACAAACGACACACTCGGAACTCAGCGGCAGCCATTATTTTTAATTGAAGGTCGAGGTTGTAGTTCTTTTTTTCTTCTTTCTTGTTTTCTTTTCTCCGTAAGAAGTGAACGGGACGTGCATTTGCTGCTTTATTATACCAATTAATAATTGTGGTTCACCAGGGACCTCTGACAAAGAGGCTTATTTTAGTTTTCCATCAAAACTTGACCAGTGACCAAGAGATTATTATTCCCTGCGTGAACGACTTTCACCAGTTTCAACGGCACTGTCGCCGGACTACCGTTTTTCTCATCCCATCACACGCGGCTGATTGACCGCGTCTGCGGATGTCACACCGTCAGTGGACAGGAGGAAGACTGGTCCGGAACGGAAGTTGTGGGTTCGAGTCCCTCCCGTCTGAGGTGGAATGAATTATAATTATTAATACAGGTTTTGCTCAGAACTGTAGATCTTGTTCGGATATTCCGCGTTCGAATGTCCTGGTTCTGGTGGAGACTAATTGGAACTGTATAATTAACATTCACTTGGTGGTGCGGCTCATGGATTGTGCGGGGGACGTAAAATAATACAAGATGCGACACGAATGGGCACGTCACAAACAAAAAGCGACAGATGGGCAACATCACTCACAAGAAA
>JAQGBY010008298.1:0-10803 GCA_034698785.1 Mycogona germanica
CCGGTAAATTTAAACAATTTTTTATTTCATTGGTGGTTACTGTAAACCCAGGCAAAGCCGGGAACCCCTCTTGTAACTAATAAGCGTTTACTTGTGCTACTATTAAAATTTTAAAATAATAATAAAACATTAAGCTTTAAAATTATTTCCACAAAATTCGCTGACAGCTGACAGACACCACAAGCGTATTTCAACTTGCTTCAGTTTTTATGAATCGTGCTTGATTGTATAGCAAAGAACACATTTACGTTCTTAAAATATGGAAGAATATGGTCGAAAGGAATGGAAGGTGTGACACAACCTTACTCAAACATTAGCATAACCATAAACCGATTGACTGCATCTCTTCGCGAGCTCGACTGGTTCGAATATAAATTACCATATACCACATTCTTTTAAACCAGTTTTATACAATTACAAGTTAAAAGTTAAAAATGTTGCCAAATTCTCAATTGTCATGGGCTAGGGAAATATTTCTGGGAATCTGCTACGGAAACCCATAACCGATTGTAAACAAAAGCGAATGCATTTACCTCTTTGAAGGTTTACACCGCACGTTTGACTTTTTCTTACCGCCATCATTGTGTTAATGGACGTCTCAACAAAAATAGGTCAGCCAGCGAAATGGGCGCTAATACTACCCCTATCTCCTCCTGTCCATAAGTAAGTTAGGAATTTTTTTATTTTTACTTGGACCAATTCGTGTGTTCGATTCGAATGGCTTTTTTAAAGTTTAGACTTCAGTTACGTCATTCACAAGTCACACCCTCCCGATCCTCGTGATTCTGGATTCTGGCTGGCAAAAATCTGAATGTACTGTCTTGTAAGAAGAGGGTCGATAACTGTGGGCATTGGTCAGATCATTTCTTCCGTTGAACAATTGGTGCTACCACAATCAATTGTGGATCAACCACAATTGCACTTGAAATTACACATTTCACTCGGCACTGTCCGAAATACAAATGCACGTGATGAACCTGAAACTACGGACCCCTTTTATTATTTTTAATAAGTCGGCCAAAATTAGTCCGAGTATTATGAAATTTGGGAAAGATTAAGATAACAGTATTGTTTTCAAATTCCAAGACATACATTTCTCAATACTAATGTTGCGTCTTACCGGCGGCGCTTGTCGATTGCCGATTACTTCTGCAATTTGCAACTGTGATACAGCGCGTTTGCTCAACTCTGCTGCAAAAATGCCGTTTACTTAAGATAAAGATGCGACACAAAAACAAACTATGAAGCCAAATGTCTTATTAACGAGTTTCCGAACAAAGGATCCGGAAAAGGAAATCTGTAAACTGTGGTCATTTAGAAGTTTCAGTTCAGCTAAAGATTCTTCAAATTCAATTCGTCTCAAATATATCTTTTGTTTGGAAACTCGTTAAGAGGTTATTTGGCATCATAATTGTTGTTATGTCGAATGTATTTAATCGCATTTTTATCTTAGTTGAACGACATTTTTGCAGCGGAGTTGAGCAATCGCGCTACAAAGTGACGTATTGCAGCGGTAATCGCCAATCGACAAGCGCCACCGTCAAAGCGCAACTTTAACAGTGATAAATCTGATAATTGGAATTTTAGTCTCGGAATTAGAAAGGGGATACATTTGTCTTAATTATGCTCAATTTTCATAATGATCAGACTATTTTTGATCGACTTATTAAAAATAATAAAAGTTGTCCATATTTTTATCACCCTGTATAATCAGGATCGAACAGGATCTGAAACCGAAATGTTTCACCAGCTCAACATGTTAATCTGCTGATCTTTTAATGCGTAAGACACCGAATTATTCTTCCATCTCGTTGGCCTCCCAAAAATCTTTTTTGTGCACAACAAAAAAGCATTGGGTCGAACGCTTTGCTAAAAATTTTCACTGCAAAAAGCATTGGGGTCGAATGCTTTTACAAAAATAGCATTGCGCGACCAATCAAATGCCTTGAAAAATAACAATTTAAATCCTGATTTTTAAACATCATTCTTTCAAAAAAGCTGTCATTAAAAAAATTCTATGTGGTTCTATAGCTGCTCATTCTTTATTTCAACTTTTTCATGGTTCAGGTCTTCCAACCAAATCGTTCTTCCAAACTGCTACATTAAACAATGCGGAAGCATGTAGTACAAAAATAAATATTTTTGACAGGGTTTGACAGTTTTTTTCAGTTGTTTGGTTATTGATCGTTCCAATAGACATATATTTTTTTAATTACTTGAGATTGATGGACAAAATAAACGTCCTGTCAAAAAGTTTAAATAGGAATTTTAATTTCAATAAACTATTTGCACTCGAGTTTGCGTCACCATACCTAGAAATATCTTTCGTTCGGTCTGTCCCGAAGTTCATGTTTTTCGATAAAAATATTTATTCCGTTCTTTTTCAATTTCTGGTGGCGATTTGACGTAGCCAGAAAATTATTTACTTGTGACTAGCTGCATCTTAGTCTTACGAAATAATACAAAACAAAAATAACCGATATATTTCTATTGCAGAATTATATTCTCCCCTCTCCACAAACTGTCAGCAAAAATTCAAATGATAAATTACCAAAATTGTTAGTCCAAATGTTTTAACTGCAAACACCATTTAATGAAAATACGTCATACAAAAAATCAATATTTTCGAACATAACTAGTAGGGCGCGACCTGGTGAAACCGGTTGCTCCTAGGCCTAGTAAGTACAATACAAAATTAACCCTTTCTTCGCCATGTCATTTGCCCACCTTCAAAGGAACTACTTTTTGTGCTTGCATCTTTTCAGAAGACAGTTAGGCACCGGAATATATTTTCGGGGAAAAATTGTTTGACAGTGCACAAACAAAATGACGTCATATAAAAATATAGTCATCCATTATGTGCCCAATTTGGATCAAATTTTTATTTCGTGTATGATTGATGGATGCATCAGTGTGCATCCAACTTTTACCGTATTCACTAAACGCCAGACTGTAGTAGTACCATTTAACTGTTATCTCCGAACAGGTAGGTGTGTTATTTCCCGGGGGGGGGGTAGTACAACGGTAGCCATTAAATTATATTGCCGAATATTTTCGAAGGAAGTCATTTCGTAACTGCGTAAAGAAAGAGGGAGGATGCATGGTGAACGTCAAGAAGGAGGGTGGATGAAAGGGAGTTGCCCAACTTCCGGTCATCGTCTCCTATCCGCCCAACCGTTCCGCTGCATCTGGGAGGGCGTTGGCGCTGACCGCCGGCTCTTCCACAAACACAAGATTCCGAGAGACAAAAGAAGATTTACGAGATGACCGGGCAAACAAGAACGAGTCAAGACCCTTATTTTTTGTTGCATTATCAAAGAAAGAAAAAAAAAGGAACGGTTTCTATTTTTTGTTCACTTTCGCAGCGTTTTTTTTTTTTTTTGGTACATTATTTAGTAATAAATAACGAGCCGCAATTTCAGGGGTCTTTACACTGTAGGTGATAACAAGATGGTGGCGACCATTTAAAATTGAAACAAAAAATCTTCAAATCGGTGGCGACCACTTTTCCGCAGACTTCCCCCGACACAATAATAAAAAAATCACGTTTTTTGTTGATTTTTTTTTCGTCCACTCTTCTCTGGTGTGGGGTTCGCGTGGTGAGGTGGTGGTGGTGGTTGGGGGACGGGGAGAAGGGGAGGGGTGCGTCGGGATGAGGGCCGATGTCCCGCTGCCCTACATAACTTCCTCTTTCGAATATATCAACAGATACAGAAGAAAATGGTATTTGTGCGAGTGTGCACCGGTTTTTGATTGTCGTTTGTTGTGTGTGGCAATGCACGGATGCCGGCTGTTATTGGAGAGTTTGCAAAAAAGCACCGATCGTCGGCGTCTACCTGTAATTTTTACGTCCGCATGCGTAGAAACTCGAGTGATTCTGAACATGCGGAGGGCAGCTTTGAATAATATGGCTTTAATGGGTGATTTGCTTTCAGTTGGTGGCCTCTCATTTCGGAAGAGGGCGGGTGGTTCTTCTTAATATATAAACCACGATTAGGCCATTTGTGGGTGAAGCGTGATTCACTTTATGTAGACGACTTGAAATCTGTTTCTGCAAACTCCCCATTAATCTGTCTGTAGGAGATATTGTATCCGTCTTTTCATATTGGCTAAAGAGGAGGCCAGATTTATAAGTTTCCAATCAAAAATATCTTAATTATCGAAATTGTTATTTTGACTTTTCAGCAGAAATCCAAAAGGAGTTCTACGTAAAAATGCAATTATAAAATTTCGCCAATAAAATTAAATGCAATGCAGAATTATAAATAATTATAATAAAAATTAAACGCAGATTTGAATACCTTGGGATCAAAAGTGTGCACCTACAAACAACAAGAGCATTTGAACCTGGAAATATGATTGGTTTTTAAGGTGAAACATTATTCTAACAGTTCGGAATCAGTTTCTGGGCAACATTTAGTTCAACGTTATTTTGAAAGAGGTGGGTGTGTTTCGATAATCTGATCGAACATAAACATCCGGGAGTTTTTCAAAAGATGAAGTCATGTGAGGATTCACGAGCCCCAGGAATGAAATGACTAGACATTTATTGTAAACACACGAATACTATTGTCCTGCTGGGCAATCAAATCTCAGCCTACTTTGGTATAAGCAGACTAGCGAAATTAAGAGTCTAGTCTCCATAGTAATACAGTATGTTCATCATTAGCTAGAGTTCCACATCAAGCGGTTTAAGCATTATTATAGTTCCATCTATTCGCATATCCTACCCAAAATGCCAGAACATCATTCATTACACGGCATTTCTTAGCCGGTTCGTGCGTCTTTAATGCAAACAACACATTCAGTATATTGGGTATTCTACGCGCGGTATGCCATCAAGGAATTCACAAAAATTTGAATTAGTTTGTCAGCCGACTTGGCCAATTTTGGTAGAACCAGCGTTCGACTCGAAATTAGCAATGTGTGCCATAACTCAGCGGCAGCTCTCATTTGCTGTTTACAAGTGGACATGGTATCATTGGCCAATTGCCGCGAGCCATGAAAGAGGATAGACTGACTGACCGTGACGTGCGTTTTCAATCTGATTCTATTACACGAATAGACAAGAAAAAACAACTGTGGCCGGGTCTTAATCTGATATTGTTTTTGCCCCCCAACCGTTTTAATGAACGTAAGCCGCCCGCTAATTTAACACACAGCACGCCAACAAACAGCAACCGATTTTTTATTACAGATTTATGAGATCAGTGTTGCAGTGCGCCTGTCGATTATGTATGTGGTCAAACTAAAAATTACCAACCTCGGAACTGATTCATGTTTAATTGCATTTAATGAATTACGATCAATATTTTTTAACGCATTCAGCGCAGTTAAAATGTATCCCAATGTAATAGAATCGAGTTAAATTACCAACTGACAGTGGGGCAGTGGTGGCTGTAATTTCGTCATTTGCCAGGTTAACGGCAGGTGACAATTGACGCCATTTGGTCAGCTAAGGCAAGCGTGGTTTACACCGGAAAACTTGGTTCCTAAGGAGCCGATCTTCTCCGATGTAAACCGTGCTTCAGATCACCAAATCCCAAAGGAGAGCGCTGACTGTGGTTCGGCGGTCCCGGGTTCGATTTCCAGCGCGGCTCTAGCTGGCCGGGGTACTGGTGAAAATGTGCCTCTCACAAAGTGCCTAATCACTGAGAGGGGTACAGAATCTTCCTGTTGTGACCCGTCACTTCAGTGAATTAAACAAAAAAAAAATGAGCCACTGTGAGAAAATTATCGATACATTTGATAGTTCTCCGATCATATTTCTAGATGATGATGATGAATTCACTGAAGTGACGGATCACAACAGGAAGATTCTGTACCCCTCTCTGTGCTTAGGCACTTGCATTGACAACTGCATTGGAGCAACTGACTCTCTGAATGGCCACCAGAGATGTCCAGCAGAGAGGTCATAAATCATCGAGCGTCGAAAGACGAGGAAATGGCGACTGTCCTAACGGAAAGCAACGCCTACGACGCCGACCAGTTTCCCCTATGCAATCAACGATGCGCACCATCAATCTCAAATATATACAGAGAGGGTGGTAGTGGGTGAGTGGAGGGGGAGGGGGAGGGGGGATAGGAGGCGAGATGCAGTGCAGAATCTTGTTTTACTTTTTTTCTTCTTCTCTTTTCTTTCCCGAGCAGCACATACGTAATAGCAAAAAGGTAAACAGTTGTAAAAGTAGGCTAACCGTTTTGACGACCCGCCAACCCACTCGCGCGTACATCGCATATGGACGTGGAGAACTATCTACCTCACCTGCCCCCCCTGGTGGTGGTGGTGGAGACCGCCCGTCCGCCCGCAGCGCCACCACACCAGGTCCCTCCGTGTTTCCCCAATGTCAGCGGCCTCTCTCTCTCTCGATACACGTACACTGCACATACACCAATGAGCTGTATAGCTCCTCGGTTTTAAACGTCCTTCACCATTGCCGACGGCGGCCTTCTTCTCCCAAGCTGTTTTATGAGGTGGGTGGTGGTGGGTGGAGGGGAAGTGCGTACTTTGTAGGGCGCGCACCTGGGCAATGAGGGGCTGTGACCTTAGCTCGGCGGACATTCACGCGCGGACGTGGCATAACTACCGGGCAAAAGAGAAGATGTGTCACCCGAAAGATCTCTGCTCTCTCTCTCTCTAGATACCCTCTTTTTCTTCCTCTTGTTTCTTTTTATCGCCATCTTCCATCCCTGCATGCAGCGGAGTCGTTGTTTTTTTCTTCTTTCTGACGTTCTACTTTCGCCCATATAAAGTCACTTTTTTTTCTTCTCGCGTCTCCAGGGCAGTGGGGTAAGTTGTGGGGGACACAGGACGTTTTGTGTCCGTTGACTCGTGCGGTTCTAGGTGGTCGAGATTTGGCGACCAATTGATTGCTCCAGATACTGATGGCGAGTATTTTATGAGAGAATTAAACGGCAACCTACTCAACGTTGAGAAAATCGTTCCGAAACTGTTATAAAGTTACTTTTATTGGTTGCGAGTGTCGTTGCAGTGACCAGGCCTGAGTATTAAGGCTGACAATTTCGTGGCACCTAATGTGGACCACTGGCTTCGTTCTAAGGCGACATAGGAGGCGGTGAACCCCCAGAAGTGTGCGAGTCGATTTAAAAATTTTTTTAGTTATGGGCAAAATGCCACCTTTACATGTCATACAAAGCAAAACTTTTCTATTGAGCCAACAGAGGGCAGGCAAAGGTTGGACACGGAACACTTAACATAAAGCCTCTAGAACCTCTTGTTTCTCAATTTGAGAAAAACCAGACTTACACAATTATATGATTCACCGCCTCATACAGTATGTTAATTGGTTTGCAAATCGTATATTTTGTGTGTAAAAAAATAGTTGATTTTTAGATAGACTCCATATATTTCTTTGTCCAACTTAGCTAATTAAGGTTAGTTCTCTTCTCATGGTTAAAGTCTTCAACTAATTTTACCCGGAATTTCGGATAATTTTTAAAATCGGTATCTCAGAACTTTCATTTCAAGTTCGGAAACTTCACGATTTCATACTCTGGTACACTACCAGGATACGATATAGACGTAACAGGGAAAACAATTTGATTGGCCACTGTCTGTAAACTGTGATATAAATATTTGTTCATGTATGATAAATACTTTTGGCAACATACTACGGATGATCATTTCTCTTTGACAAAGACAAGTCATTCCAATGGCGTCTAACTCGTACTACTTCTTTCTAGTCCAGCGTCACTTACCTCCTGCATTGTAGCCCCGGAAGTCAGCCCTCCCCTGGACTCCGGGATTAGTCGTCGCTCCAGCGAACCTGGCGCTGACTGCGCCAAACACCGCTAACAGCGTTAGTGCTGTGGTCACCACCAGCGTGTCCGGCTTGTGCCACATCATGCGATATCTGAAATGCGAATGAAAATAAAAACATTAGACACATGTAATCAAACTAGGATATTAGTATATGTATCAAAAACAGCTACTGTATTTCACAGGAAAGGCGCGCATAAACAATAGGGCGAATTCACACCATGTTGGCCAATCGATTGACGATTGACCGATGAATCCAACGAATCAACGTGATGTGTCAAGAACAATCAACACCAACACGACGACACAAAACCACGCCAATTGGACTACGCCATATTCCATATGTTAACGAATACAACATACGTGCTCTAGCTCATCCATACCAATGATTTATAAGCATAATGGGATTAAAAAGAACACGGAGATTCATCAAGCAAATCGATTTTTAGTTAATGCGTTGACCTTGCAATGCTTGTATTATTCAGTCATTACTCTAGAAAATTTTGAAGAAACGGAAATACATTGTTTTAAACAGCTGGCATGGTGCGGAGTTGGGCAACAAGGAATTGTCGGATTTAATTAGCATACTGCTCCTAGAAATCTATGAAAATTGATAAAACTGTTTGGGAGTTGTGCAGCATTGACCTGAATAAGGAAACAAAAAATTGTTACAATATATTTTAAATGTTTTCGTTTGTGCCATTTAACGGAATGCGTGGTAAAAATGAGGCGAAAATACGAATAAGCCAGAATAAATAGAAATGTGTTCGATACACGTATAGACAGGAGTCCGTGGGCGCTCCTCAAAAATAAAAATGAACTGTGTTCCATTTTAGGTGACAGTTTTAGGTGAGCATTTCTCTGTTACGCAACGATTATTATCTCTCGCCCCCCCCCCCCTCCTTTCCCCTGCTCAACATTAGGTGCCTTCCGCCTTTTCCATGCCACCCTCAGCCCCTGGGGGTTCGTAGGCCAGCAAACACAAGCGCCCACCCAGTCAGGAAAAAAATAAAATCTATATCTTTTTAGGGTTCGGGTGTTCCACACAAGTGAAAAATTGACTCTCCTCGCCTAGGTATGGGGGGGGGGTCACTTGAACGCACCTCTTCCTCGTTGCCACCCGGAATCGTCAAAAGGTCATCTTTTTCCATATTTCACGCGTCAAAAATGGGGAACACGTCGGGTTTTGCTTTGTACAGACCGTATCCTCTGTTGTGTCGGCTCGTTTCGACAATTCTCACATTTTTTCATTCTTCTTATCGGCGGAGCGTAACGCGTTATGTTGTACGCGTTTGGCTGTGTAATGCATTAGGCGGCGTGTGTACATGTGCATGAGCTAGTTTCCAAAATACCGTCAAGTACGGGACGCTTCCCGAATTCAGATTTTCCTCCAAGTTTTCCAATTTTTTTTTTTTTTTTTTTTAATTCACTGAAGTGACGGATCACAACAGGAAGATTTTGTACCCCTCTCAGAGCTTAAGCCCTATGTTAGTAAACATGTAAATTTGCCAACATTTTTTCATTTCCAATTTATATAATTTAGTTCGCGCGCGTATCAACAAAATTTTGCTTAAGAATTGAAAATTAACACCACAAAATAAGTGAATTTCATTTGTTTATCTTTTTTTAATTATTTCCCAATCAACTGTAGTCAACCGCACTACAGGCGTTACGTCCCCCTCATGGTGCCCTCGTGGCCGCATGGCACTTTGCGAGGGGGAACGACCAGTACCCCGGGATCGAAATTTTCGAGAGTCCGTGCCGGGAATCGAACCCGGGACCGCCGAGTCACAGTCAGACGCTAAACCAATTGCGCCACGACTATCTTGATTAAATAAATTCCAATGGTTATAAATGGTTAACAAACTCTCGAAGATCTAGTAGATTTCCAGTTTAATTGACCATTAATTAAACAACGGACTCTTGTGCACTCCTCAATGATACATTTTTCGACCCCATTCTAATATAAACAATTTATTTAAATATATTCATTTTTATAAGTCATCGAATGTTATCCCGATTTTTGTTATCTTTAGGGCCATGTGCCGTACTTTACGGTGCTGTTTAGACCAAATCACGGTTTTAACTTCTCCTAATTGGTAGAGACGGTTGACTCATGGGCAGATGCGGAAATCGAATTAGCATATTTTTGCAGCGCCACCTCTCGGTATGACAAACCAAAAAGTGTTTCAGAAACGTCTGTAATTATTTGAACGCTTAACAAATGATCAATTATAATTTGGTGATTTCGTTGTATGTACATTTTTACACGCGATATCATAAAAAACTCATGGTTACCTTAAAAAACCATGGCTTTGAAAATATTTTTGTCACTAAAGGTGACCTCTAAGTATGCTTGAAAGATCTCAATTGCTATTGAAATTGTGGGCAAGCGGGCTTTCGAGATGGCCGGCGTTCAGACCACGTGCCCGAATGCTGTTAAAAGTACAACGCAACCTCCTCAGCACAGTCGAAATCGTTAAGCACAATTGAGATTAATCAAGTTTTACCACCAGTCGTTCAAATTCATCGACAAATGACTCAAAAATTCCTCTCTACGCTATAATACTTGAGCTCATTTAAGATGGGCAAATTTCCATTCGAGAATGAACTTTACTCACTTGACCTGAACTTGAAGATAGAGCCTGCGATCTCGAAAACCCACTTTCCCAAAATTTCCATGACAATTGATATCTCTCCAGCAAGCTCAGATGGTCACCAGGGTGACAGGGTCTTAAACAGTATACCTGAAGTTTTTACTGAACACTAAATTTGGTGGCTCAATCGGACGCTTGCAAATTTCACTTTATCGAACGCTTTACTTTAGTTCCTTTGAAAAGTTACGCTCACTTTACTCTCTCTAATCCACACTCTTCTCTCGAAACAATTTTTTAAAAAAAACCTCCGTCATCCATCTCTCTCTCTCTCTACCCTCCTATCCTCCCCAGTCTCGGTGGTGTAATGGTTAGCGTGTCGAGCTGTTATTCCCGAGATCGCGGGTTCGATTCCCGACCGAGACCTCT
>JAQGBY010008299.1:0-10803 GCA_034698785.1 Mycogona germanica
AAATTTAAACAATTAATTTTTTATTTCATTGGTGGTTACTGTAAACCCAGGCAAAGCCGGGAACCCCTCTTGTATAATAATAAAATATTCATAATAAATTCATAATAAATTTATAATGCCCCTAACAACCTTATTCAACATATAATATATAACAACAATAAAAAATTAAACAACCCCTATTTCATTATAAATTTATTATGAATATTTTATTATTAAATATTATATTTTTGAGTTTGAGCTGTGAGAGCTTCAAGAAGTTTGCTTTCCGATCCGCTTCTCAGACCACGACACCCTTGCGATGACATACTTACATATTAAAAAAGATATCGAATTTTTATAGAATTACCATTATTTAAAAAAACGTAAATGAACGAAGAAGCATCTAATCGTACAACATGAAAAAGTAAAATGTGATGATCATAATAACCAACAATTTTTTATATATTTTAAAGCGGCTATTGTCTTAAAATTAAAAACCTTTTGTATAAAGAGTACAACAGTAATGGTCTTGTTTTGCGGTCATGCTATAACACTAAAATACATCCACCAGTTGAGATAATCGTTTTTGAAGTGCCAAAATTTTTATACTAACAGCTTGTTTATATACTCGCCATGTCCCCCTCCCCCCATCCGTACAAACGCGCGGCCCACACGAACAATAGTCATTTTTTTTTTGTTACGCGGCAAAACTATAAGCAGCCGTCATTATTAGGCACGCAGTGAGGACTTGTGTTTCACGCTTTTGTGCGAAGAAAAAAATGACGCCTCTCTATCTGAAGCTGTCAATTATCTAGGCTGTTGGACCTGGGCAACCGTCTGACAGGCAATGGCCACTTCTGGCACCACATTTGGCGGGGGGGGGAACCCTGATCGAATCCATGACCGTACAGAGATAAGACTGCATGAAATATTCGCCTCAAATAATCTCAAATAATGAAACAGACTCTGACCGTAAGAGACGGCATTGTGTGATTGCCTGGTAACACGGGGCAGCCACCAGCGGGCAGCACCTGCATCCCCCTCACTCTGCCACGCCTATCCCTTGCCTCGCGACAAAATGGGCTCTGCAGAAGAAATGCGTGTTTGGCGAATCCCTAATTTTTGCTCCCGCCGAACGCAATGGTTATTACATTTCTTTTAAGGTGACAAGGAGTATTTATGTGTTTTTCTCAGGCGGAGATTATCTTGACACAAAAAAGTCCATATTCAAATCAGACATTCAAGGCGTAAGGCATACAGAGTGGTTGTTGCATATATTCTGCGTAAGACTTTTTTTGTTGTTGTCACCGGCTTTGAAAATGAGGATAGATTACAGTCAGATTAGTCGGCAGTCAAGACTCGTTTGCGCAGATGGAAAGCTCGGCTCATTCTTTCGCACAAATATCAATCTTTCACGGTTCAAATGCTTAGTGAGCTACGCGTTTTTTCGACCTGTGAAGACGCCGTTCAAGCCGATGTGTGCTTGTATCGAACACTATTGCTGTTGGTGCCGGCATTGTAGAGGAGGACCACGTCTCATGTTGACAACCTCGTCAAGATATACAACGGAGATTCTTGATCTTTGAGCGACTATCACAGTAACGTTTCATTATTTCACTGAACAATCCGAAATTTCAATATAAAATTGTATTGCTAATTTAAAATGTTTTCAAATTAACTTGAATTACAATTTCGTTAAAATTATTAGCAAAATCCAGACTGAAGAAATTTAATTCATTTTAGTCTTCAACGATCAAAAAAATCAAAAAATGAGTTTGAAGAACTCTGTCCCAGTCATGTTAATATTAGCTCAATAAAATATTTGTCAAAATAAGGTACGTGCTCGTAAAACTATAATTTTAATTAAAAATATAGATGTGTTGATAAATTATTATATGAGGTATTAAACCGAGATGTATTGATAAATTTTATCAATAGTAAATTTTAGATTGGTGATTTATTTGGGTTTACAGTCTGCAAAATGATAACAGGACGGTGGTAAAATAATGGCGGTATATTTGACTAATTTTGCGATGGAGGATTGTATTGTAATTGTATTGGAACTTGGGCAAAAAAAAAGTAAGAGGGTGGGGGAAGTTTTGATCCACAGTTGGCGGTAAACTTCGCCTCGAGCAAGACACGGCGTGTGTAAGCAAACTTGTGTGCGTCCTGTTCATATATTTAACCCTGACGAGCCGTGATATTTCATTAGCATATCAATGGAGGTTTCTAATATACTCGGACGAGGTGGGGCACGTCCACAATGGGGGCTAACGATTGGGACAGGCAGGACTCTCGTGAGGATGTAGACACCGACGAAATAGAAAGAAGAAAAAAAAGCCTAACTCCCCCCCCCCTCCCACCAAAAACGAGACACGTCGAGTTCGTGTGTGTAGCCGCGCGAATATGGCTAGGCCTGACCTTATCTCTAGATATGCCATCTGCAAAAACACATACATTGTTGTTTCCCTCCAACCGATGCTTAAGATGCCTTAAAAATGATACATACTATGATGATGACATTTTAGATTAAGTTTGAATGAACCACGCTTCTTCTCAACAGTTGCGTGACACCCATCAGCAATTCCAAACAGTAGAATGCTCTATCGCAATTGTCGATAATAATACTGGACATCAACTTACTGCAATCGTCTGCAAACGACCCACAAAGATCTTCGCTGCTTAAGAAATCGAAACGCGAAAATTAAAATTTAAAATATCTCTACCTATATCTTAGTAAGATTTTTGGCAGGACAGAATTAAAAATATTTCAGTGCTGATGCTCACCCTGTACACATTCCCTATATACACGGTGCGCAGGGAGAATTTGTTAAACGGCGATGCGTATGCATATTTGGGAGAGAGAGAGAGAGAGACGGTACATAATGTGCTTTTGCACTTTGTAAGAAAAACAATTGGGGCCCTGAATGGAGGGGCCCTGCGAAGAATCGCGAAGAAAAGACATCTTCGCTGTCACTCTTTGGTAGCTGAATAAAGGCTCGCCCGGTTTCGAACAATACCTGACAATTTATCTGTATCACGAAAAATCCTATTTTGTGCGCGCCGGTCGACTGTACACACACACAAACGAGCGCCCATGTACAGAGACACAGACGCGCCCGAGAGACAATACCTGTGCACTGCTATCGTTTATTCGTCGTGGACCCTTATTGTGGAGCTCCGGTATTTTTCTTGTGTATTTCGATATGACCCTCCCCCACCACCATTCACCCCTCTTTCTCCTCCTCACCCGGCCCACCTCCCCCACAAACAAACTCAACTGCCCGCGCGCCACTACGCCATTGTCAATCCCACACCTCCCATTCTTCGTCGGGGGTTTACGAATCAATGGATCGGGGGAGGGTGGGGGAGGCACATTTTTGCTTTTATTTATAATATACATATATATATACTATATTATATACGATGTGTGTATTGTTGTAACAGAGCAGCAACACTCAGCCAAGAGCGCACTACAAGCTGGCATATCAGGATGAGTATCCATACTCCTGAGATCATCGCCGAAACTCGTACAAGTTTCCTAGATTATTGTCGAACTCTTTAACAAGGAAGCGATGACTCGTGGACCCAAGACTACGGGAGATGCCGACACAACAGTACCGCATCACTCATCAACCGCACGGCAAACTAACCGTTCCGCTGATGAGGCGCATCAAGTGAGCGTTATTATTTTTTATTTCCCTTCAGTGTAGTCACATCACTACAGGATTTTCTGTATCTCTCATGGTGCTTATGCACCTTTTTCAATTCCATCTGAACCGGAATTCGAAACCAGAGTCTCAGAACACAATCTGATATAATGGTCAAAAAGTTATGTTGATTTTCAGAACTTTTGACAGTCGACTTCCTCACGGTGAGTGACCAGACCTACTCGAGTCCGCACTCAGGAAAGACGACACATCTAGATAGCGATTGCTTCGCGACAGTTTAGTGATGACAGACCGCGAATCTGCGTCGACTTTTCCGACGCCGAGATTCGGCCATAGTGGACCCAGTTTGCCGGGAAAAGTGAGCGTTTCTCTCTCGGCGAGCTCGTTTTCCAAGCCCCACCGATGTAAACACGAAAACGTTGGGACTCAGGAGAGCACACCTGCCTAGGTGTAATAAGCATAACGCCCGAATCATTGTGAAAGAGAGAAGAGAGAAAAAAAATTATTCGAACCATGCATGCACGCGTGCGTCGAAGGAAAAATATTTTTCGGAACAAAACTAATGAGAGCTTCTTAGCGTCAAAACGATAATGACGCCGTTGTTACGAAGCGATGGCCTACCGTCGAAGCGAAGAAACAAGTTGAATGCCGTGTGCGAGTGTATTCCCGCCTATACAGTCACTCATCGTGTCCATGGAGACGATCATATATATTCTTTAGTAAGACGGGTGAAGAAGAAGGAGGAGGAGGAGGCTACAGGTAGGCACGATCAAAACAACGCCCCATCCCGCCCTCTACCGGTCGTCTCTTGATGAGTTACCATATAGTTTTGGGAGTTTGTGGATGACATCAGTGCACTTTGCCAGCCGCTGTAATTATTACCAGTCATCCACATGTCCTCCTGAGATTCCCACTGTCAAAATACAAGGTGGGAAGGATAGCGCAATAGAAAGCGGAGAAAATACTCAACATTTTCCGCGTGCTCTTTTTTGCCCTTTCAAGATGTATTCATCTTTCTCATGATTTGTTAATTTCCTCAGGACTTGTTCACTTTCGTTTCCATTCATATAAGTTGTGGTCAGATATTGTACGAGTATATATTTATTCTGTCAAATAAAAAAGGGAGTTTACGAGAACTAAGTTTTTCAAGACCGTTACTTGTCTCATCCCTTCTCTGTCATTATTTGTTAAGGACCAACGTTTGCACCATAAAAACCCCAATTGGTGGTCAGAGGTTTTACTAGCCTAGGTTTCAACCTAAATACTATCTTTAAAGTGTTCCCAACATCGTACTGTAATGGGTCATACGACTTTACTTCCATTTTTAAGGAAAAGCTGACTTGGGTGAGACAATGGGATGATCGGTTCTTAGGAGGCTATAAAGATGACGAGTTAGTAACCATTTGATGAACATATTGTATATATACACACGAGGGATCAACAGTTCACGGTTATTCTTTTGAGAAGCGGCAGGGTTTCAGGTTGATTAACACATGGTTCCATGGTGTCAGCCTTCATGAGGCGCATGCACCCGGTAAACGTTTTAAAAATGTGGATGTGGGCGTTTCGGGTTGTACAGTAACACCCACACACACACACACATTTTGCATGACAATGATATCCCAAATTGGTCAATAACTGAGCGCAATCTAAGACACACATTTTTAATGGCGACACTACATCGTAATTCCTGTAGACACACGTATCTGCTGTGCAAGTAACAGAGTATGCAAA
The DNA here is from genome assembly GCA_034698785.1 of Mycogona germanica. Classification (NCBI taxonomy): domain Eukaryota; kingdom Metazoa; phylum Arthropoda; class Diplopoda; order Chordeumatida; family Chordeumatidae; genus Mycogona; species Mycogona germanica. Next base: position 5,385 of record JAQGBY010008299.1, read on the forward strand.
TTTGCTGGAAATTAAGTTGGTGCCAACAGCAAGTAAATAAAATCGACCGACGAGTTTGTTTTTCGCATACGTTGACTAACTTGATAGGAGGGGATAATTACACCCTGGGCAAAGATAAAAGAAATAACCCCTTAAGCGTAACAATAAAAATTGACATCCTATTAATTTTACAAATTATATTGTACATGGAAAGAAATTTGAAATTGCTGATATCGGATAAACATATGCCAGATTTTCGTGCAAAGCTGCATTTCTCTAGCAAATTATGTTAGTTATAGGATATTTATAAGCTTAATAAAAATGGGATGACTGATCTGAACATTGGGCAAATGCCCCATTGCTTCTGTCCTTTAAAAGAATGCATTTGCCGGGTTTTAAGTGGACAGGTTTCACGCATTGCGTTATCACCGACATAAAAGTGTAGATAAACTACTGCTGAACATGCGAAAACTCTTGTAAGCTATTCGTTTACGTTAACTGTTATTTGTTTATGGAAACGGGTGTTGACACGGCTATAATACGTTGCGCACGCGCCATGTGCAGATTTGGCCCCTCCCTCATGATACACATCGGAGATGATGGCCGCTCTTAATAAGCGTGAGGTGAAATCCTCTTAAGATCCGGATGCCAATGGTGCGGACATGGACACCTGTAGGCTGCAGCGGCACTCACTTTTCTGGCATTGTATCTTGCGTGCGTCCATGGCAGGGCAGTGTAGGTCAATCATTACTGATTCGACCGCAAGAACGTTATAATGATTTTTTGGGGTTTCCTTTAGAATAGAAAAGAAACTTCAAGAAAACAATTGGCGAGAAAGTAAATTCATTTACTTCCTCGCCAATTAAAATTATAACTACGAGCACTTCGACCAGACTATTAAAAGGCGTTATTTTTTAAAATAATAATAAAATAAAAACCGTGGTGTCAATAAAATATAGCTTTACAATTATTGGAGTCGTCATAAGAGTTGGCTAACTGAATAATCAAATGTTCTATTATAATTGAGATTACATTAAGATTTATTCCGCAACAGCACATGGGACATTTATCGTAATTCAAATATGTTTTTCACGAGAACAATCTCTAAAAATATTGCAAAATAATCTAAAACAATTGCTAAAAATGTCGACAGTCTACAAATCCATGTGGTGTTGCTGTTTAAAAAAATATAAATATGATTTAAGAAACGAACAATGTCGATTTTTTTACGAATTGTAACGGATAGATAGTGATCTGATCATATGCGAAGATCACAAGAGGATTCACGAATTGCGAAGGCAAGTATTCATTGGGCGACTTTTTTCATGCGGTGTGTTGTTAATCGAATGGAGGTGGTTGATGATAGGGGGGATGGATGGGAACGCGCGCCTTGTTCTACTCCTGATTGTTTTGATGACTTAATTCGGTCTCTCATATTTGGTCTCGCCGCGAGCCAATCTCACTCTGACGTTGCCAACAGATGATGCTTGTTGGCGGGTAAATATTGTAAATTGTTACGACTGCCTGTAAAGTAATAATCAGGTTTCCAGTGACGCACCCATCAGGTGGGGGGGGGGATTCTCTGGGGTCAGCCGGGCATGGGCCCGTACTTCCTCCAAGACTGCTCAGAAATAACAATAAGATCCTGACACATTGAAAAAATTATATTTCTCTCCAAAAACTGAATAACACTATTTGATTATGTGTTAATACAGAGTACCAGAAGGTATTAAATACCAAACAGTAGAAATATGCGTTCAATATTTCTTCCACATGAAGAACTTGTAAACGCTGGTTCTACTAAAATGAATAACACACAGTCTTCATATCTCTCGTTACAACTTCTAAGGACGCAAGGAGAAGAAAAAAATAAGAAAAATAGATGCCACTTTTCTTAAATGTTTGTAAGAATGGTAATCCTATAAAAAATTCCCATTTACAAGTTTTATTGAGTCCAGTGGGGCAGACGACAATCTAATTTTCGTCCGTCACGTACTGTCTTGTGAGGCAATTAGTCAGCCCCAAAAGTCAACTCCCAGCCACACACACACACACACACACGCGTGCAACGGTCAAACAACGCGCAGCAGCTCCAATCTGTTTTATGCGTTGCGGCCAATGCAAATATGTCAATATGTTCGCATTGATACGGATAATGGCCCCTGTCCACGCGCGCGCCATGCCAATGCAACAACGCGCCACCGATAGCGTCTCTACCGTGGTGGCCCCGGCCACTTGTGTATTTAATCAACAATGTGCGAAAAGCGCTTGTTTTATAACTCAAACAAGCGCGACCGCATCGGCAGAATATGGTAAATCGTGGCCAAGTAGATATGAACCATTCGTGGCCATCGAACCTCACATTGTCAAATTGCAATCGCATTGATGTTGAAATATGTCTGAGATAATATTGTGGCGACTTCGACTGAAGTTTCCAAAAAAAGAGGCTATTTGTTAAGGAGGTACACCAGCGTATCCGCCCTGAAACCACCTCAGGAGGCGAGCTGGTAATTTAGCCTAGCCTAAGCCAAAACCTAGGTAGTGATCTTTAACGTGTACCTGAAATCGTACTTCAACTTGAGCGATTGGGAACTCCTAAGACGCTGTGTAAATTAAATAATGTGACCACTACATAAGCAGCTATGAATTGAGTCTCAGCACCCAATAATGAGTGTCGAACCATGAATAGGTGTTTTTAAACGTTGCCCATCTCAGGTTTTGTAACTTGTAGATAACGATTGTTGTAGAGAAATTGGCCTCGTAGAATATGACCATCCCATTTATGAAATTCGGACCACAATGGACGAGTCTTATTTCCTTATTCATATTTTTCTCATAAGAGAGAAAATGTCACAAACCATTCAAATTTAAGTAGTCTTAAATTGAAACTTGTAATTAACCCCATCTTCCAAGATACTATTGAATACTGGATTGTAAATTTAGGCAATCCGTCCAAATAGATGCAATTTGGAGAGAACTATTTTCTCCAAGTGAAGGAACTAAACTTCCAAGAATCAGGACTATCAGTTTCGTAATTCCGTTAGCTCCGCGGCGACCCTACATTGCATGTCAGTCCACTGTTTTCATCTTTGTTATCCGCGAATAAGGTACATGTATGCTTATTACAGCAAGAGACGGGTACTTTATTAATATTCTGGCGATGCCGAGCGATCGTTCGTCTCCAACATCCCCCGAAATGGGGAGTCCGCCATTCTGATTCATCTGATGTTGGTTTTCCTATTCGACGGGGGTGTCACCTGGCGACGTTGGGCAACTAGATAGCTGGCTCATCGATCGGGTTTGCGGATCCGACGGTACAGGGGAGGGTCAGTCGGTGGACACTGACTTGGGAGTTTCCTATCACGCGTTGTGCGTGCTGTCGTTCTGGGGTGACGAGTCTGAGGGAGACTTTCGTCGTATGTATTTCCCGTGTTCCTATGCATATAGCCTATAGACCTCTATATCCTATAAAAGACTTTGGATATTGGATTGGTTATTGTCGTAATTTTGTCTTAGGAAAATGACTGCGGCGGAAGAGGGTGTATAAAAAATGGCAACGCGCACGCAATGGGTAGGGTGGCCACAGATTCCAAATAGAAAACGTCCGAGACATAAACGAGCATTCGTTTGATATAATATCGCAATAAAAATAAATCTCTGAAGGGAATAAAAATCAAATGACTAAAAATTCGTGACCTGACATTCGTTTGGCTCATTGGCACATTCGTACTGACTCGTACTAATCCGTTTTGACACTCTTGCTATTAAACATATTCTAGAAGAAAAATAAAATTATTATTTAAAGAAATATAATGTTACAGTCTGAATTATTTAGATAAAAAAGAAAAGTAGATTTTCGTATAACTGTCGTAGGTTGTTCTAAAAACTTTAAGGCTTAAGGTACAGTAAAAATATTAATTTATAGCACCATCCTAGAAAATACAATAAACGATTAGCTTGTTCACACATTATACAATGTATATTGACCTTAGGATGGCATGCAGCACATAAAATGTTTTTATGTCTATGTACTCGTCAAGAGCTATAAAAATCTAGGCTGGACATTTATGTATTTGTTCTTGCTGCATCTTAATGTTTGGATACTCAAATATTTGATCACTAGAAATTTGAAAAAGGAAAATCAACCCCATCTCTCTCTTGGATGCGTTAGAAAATCGCTCGGTGGTGTGACATCGAATGTTTGTCAAATAACAACACATAGTCGCAATTAGAAGTACACGAAAGATGCAATCGTAAAACATTGCAATGCCCTAAACATGTCAGATATAAGCCGATCAATATATCAAATACACGAAATGGATTGGAGGAAATCATATTTGCAAAGGTATTTACGCCAAGAATCAAGACTTGCTATTATTCAATGTTTGACTATTATATCAAGAAGGGTGTACACCACAAATTTATTTATTTTCTAGTGAATAATCTGTATTCACAATAAAAGTCATATTTTAATTTCCTTGCTTTGGAAAGGATTTTGAAAACACATTTCGAGACGTTCAAAATACTTTCAAATTTATTTCAGACACAGAACGCTTAAATGTTTTAATAATTCTTCCAAGTTCCTATGACATGTTTTGCCGCAGCTTGACCTCTTCAATACATTTAGACCCGATAACTTAGTTCATTTATCCAGATTAACGTTCTAAAAATAAGAAAAACCTGACTTATTATTTCTTTTTGCAATGTCCGCCCCTGGTAGAGACCTACACGAGTTAGTCCGCCATCCTTTTTTTTATACCACCCCTGTCGCGGTCAATATCGCCAAAATACACAGATGCAGGTGCGATAGGCATGACGTTAACATTTCTATCTGACGCGGCCGGGGCTGACTCCTTGGAATTTGTGAAACCTCATTCTCGCTTTTGTTCCTCGACGCGTTGAGTAACCGTCGGAATGCGGCGCAGCGGGTTGGGGGGGGGGAGGGATTTGGACACAAATACCTGCCGCCGTTGATGGACGCTTCATTCGAGACGATAAATGACTTGACTAGTCTTGATTCTAATATAAAAATTAATAAACACGACAAAAAACAGGAGATTCCTTAATAACTTTGTTTTATAGTTAACACCGAGACGGCCATAGTGATAAACAACTCCAACCAGCGATAATAAAAGATCCAAACATATTGATAAATACTTGTTTTAATTTCGTGTTTGGTTTAACCACCATTCCATTTTGGACCGGATGGTGCTGTCATTTTCAGGAGGTTTCCATTTTTAGTACTATCCAGTAAACCAACAGGTAAGAGGCAAATGGTGCAATGCCGTCAATTACAATTACAAATAAAATATTCATAATAAATTCCTAACGAATTCATATTGTCTCCGGGACAGCACCGGACGATTTCATTATGAATTCGTTATGAATTTATTATGAATATTTTATTTTATTATATTTCAAGTACGACTTTATCTACTTA
>JAQGBY010008300.1:0-10802 GCA_034698785.1 Mycogona germanica
TTCCAAGAAACTGTTCAAAGACAATTCAAGGACAATTCAAAGACTGTTCAAAGACAAAATATCTCTTTTGGTTAACATGATCGAAAAAGTTAATGGTGTGTTTAAATTTTTCTGAACTGCCTTTTATTATATAGATAGTAGGCACTCATCAAAGTATAGCAGGGTCAAAATGGCCAGAATGTTGGGTATAATTCCGGAAAAATCAGATGGTCCCAACCAGTTGGCATTTTTGTGTGCTTCCAATCAACTGTAGTCAACCGCACTACAGGCTTTACATCCCCCTCATGGTGGTTAGGCACTTTGCGAGGGGGAACAACCAGTACTCCGGGATCGAAATTTTCGAGAGCCAGCACCGGGAATCAAACCCGGGACTGCCAAAACCACAGTCCCTTGCTAAACCAACTGGGCTATGATGAGTCATACTATTTCAATGGGATAGAAGGATGGTGGTGGAACAACGGTCATCTGGGGCAGTCCCATCTACAAGTCGGGAACATTTACCTGGTGGTGAGGGGTCTAGTGAGATAACTTATGTCAACTGGTCAACTATGGCGCAGAAGTCAACACTGAGGTCTGGTGGGAATATGGTACCCCAGAAGGACCCAGAAGGACAACGATGGAGCCTACCTCAGCCAATATCAATCAGGCCAAGGATACCTAGGAGGATTGCACCATTGGTAGCTGAACAGACCGACCATTGTCAAGTGAAATCTTACTGTCTGACTGTCTCACTGCTTGTGGACAGACATGACTCGACCACCCTACATCAAGAAAATGTGAATTTGCAGCATCAATCTCGAAACGAAGTAATGTCACCGCTTGTGGCCAAAGTAGTGCTGCATGACATCTGTTAGGAGACTCGGGTGTCAATTACAGAAAAAGCTGGCATCAAAAAGATGCCCAGTACAACTACATGCAGCCATCAAAAATCGAAGAAACCATCCCAGAGGGCAGTAGATGCAGCAAGTCCATTGGTTGACCGGTCAGGCCAGAGTGGAAGAGATGCGGATCAACATCAGAGCCCTAGTACAGTACGAAAACCAGTACTGTACCGGACACCATTGGGTCACTTCACTTCAAAGCCTGCGAGCGACCCACCGACAAGGAAGACAGAGGGATTTCAAGAGAACCCCACAGAATTCACCTGCAGGAAGCCCAATAAAAACTATGATCCTGTTCAACCGTCTGCGGAGGTGCCTACACATTTTTTTATTTTTTTATTTTTATTTAAATAAATTGAATCCCCATTTCTTGGCTACCAGAGCCAGTTGGAATGGGGTTATACAGAATTTTTTTTTACAGTTTTCATTTAATGACTAAAAAGGGCCCACCACAATCAAGAGTCCTATAGCTCGGCCTATATTGCCTATACACATAAAAGAGGTACGTACATGTGCTGACACTAAGAGGAGAGATACCCTGAGTGGAAAGACAACAGCCGATTCTTCCATTGGTTTGGCAAGGACAGCACCTCAGGTGTCCGCCGCGGTGTTTGAAACCGACTGACGATCCAACCCCTAGATTGGGCTGGGGAGAGGGCTTCGCCAGCACAAGTGCTGACCAGCCTGACCTGGGAAGAAAATGCAAGAGGCCGACAGTGCCATCAGCATAAACGGCAAGACTTCCTGTTGTCCTCCCAACAACCCAACACCAGGATCCAGAAAGTCGAGTGGATCAAAGAAGGCCAGAGAAAGACAGTGTCGTAAACTAGAATTGAATACCACAATTAATTTGGTGTTGCCACCTCGATTTTTGGGAATAACGACCTTACCCGAATGCGACAAACAGTCTTTTGTTGGATACCAGCCCAAACCTCCTACAGATGGGTATGGCTTTATTGACTGGACGAAGACCAATCCAGTATCCATGATGGAAGAACCCCATGAGGCCGGTATTTGGAACAACAATGCAGATGCACCAGAGGTCTTCATGGGTAGTTCAATCCAGCCTTATCCAGAAAAAGAGAAAGATTGGATCACTCAGCTGTCACCACCGTTGGAGATGTCAATGGCACCACATTGGACTTCAGATGTGTCACTGCTGGGCGAGGTAGACAATTTCATTGAAGCAACGGTGACAGCCCCTGGATGGGGAACTGATGCAGAGACTACAGTTGCTGCAACAGGGGTGGCTGATAAGCCCACATTTCTGTTTGAACATGCTTATACACTCAACCCACCCCAGAAACCTCAGTGTAATCAGCTCCAGTGTTGTTTAACAGTCAATTTGCAGTGAGGCAACCTGGCACTCCAGAGGCTGTGATGAGCGAGGACATGCTTCAGGAGGTTTTGGAGTTGAACGCTATGGATGTGGAATTGGCGGCACTGGAGAATGATGACCTGCCTGATACTCCGGATGACACAGCTTTTCGTCGACCTATGTCTCCACCCGCTGCAGTATCAGTCAGCCTGGGGTCATCAGTATCATCACCTGGACAGCTAGATGACAGCACACTGGAGGTTTTGTGGATGTCACCAGAGCGGAGTCCAGCCCCTGCCCAGGAACACCCAGCTGTGGTAGAAGATTAATGTTGATTCATCCGTGACGTACGGAGCCCCCATTGTCACCGGCCAGGGAACACCAACATGAGGACCGACAAAAATGAACATTTTTTTCTCCTTGGAATTTCTTTTTGATGCTGTTTGAGAACAATAATTTTGTGGAACAGTGTGTGACGCTTCTCCGCAGGTCCAAGGTGGACCCCAAGTTTTATGTGGGGATTGTCGTGATCCAGGTGAAGTTGTCACCGAGAGACATGATTGGACCATAAATTGGGCCCTTATTCCACAGTGCTGCCCAGGGAGGCAGACCGATAAAGTTGTGTATTCAGTTAAAAATGAGGTGTCTGTCAAAAAGTGCCTTTTTGTTGTTTATAATGTACGACTCGTCGTAGCCCAGTTGGTTAAGCGACTGACTGTGGTTTCGGCGGTCCCGGGTTCGATTCCCGGCGCAGGCTCTCGAAATTTCGATCCCGGGGTACTGGTCGTTCCCCTCACATAGTGCTTAAGTACCAAGAGGGGACGTAAGGCCTGTAGTGCGGTTGGCTACAGTTGATAAAAAAAAATTCGTAACGCACCTTCCTTCGGAATGGAAGTAAACCCGTGGGACCCGTGCCTGTACGATGTCAGGTACATGGTTAAAGATCCCTACCTATGTATCTTATATTAAGCCTGGGCTAGGCAAAATTACCAGGTCACCTGCTGGGGGGCTTTGAGCGGGTAAATCAGGCGGTATACCCCTTAACAAATAATAATAAATATCTAATTGTGGAAATGCAATGGTTTATTTATTTGTTTTTCATGTTTTTATTTGCATTTTGGGGAGTTCACTTTTCATTGCATCAGATGATTTTATTTATAATTTCCAATCCAGCCATGCGATTTTCGTTTTGACAAATGGAATGGATTGTGCAGGTGTTCACCTTTCTGAATTGTATTGGAAATTGTTTTTCCCACGATTGGAAGATTTGTTACGTGCACTTGAAGTTTTTTTAAGGAAATTGCAAAAATGACAATATCAGCTTTAATTGGAACTGAGCCACCAGGGGGAGTCACCATGCTTTGCCATGATTAGTTGAGAGAAGAGCTGGAGACTGGTTATTCCCCAGCATGCATCTCTCTCCCCAAAATAAGTATAAATAGAGCTTACAGAGTTCCAGTCGACACACTTAGTCGGACACAAAGTCAGTCACTCTCACGGACTTTCGACACTTGAACTCCAGTTTTTCGACGCACATGTTTGTGGAATTATATTTTGGCTAGAATGCAGACAATTTTTGAGTGAGGCAGCCGGTAAATATTTGTTTTTTTTGTATAGTTGTTACTTTGTATGGGTTCAGTGACCATTGGTTCACCCATCTGTGGATGTGGGTGTTTTGGTTGCTGGATCTCCTGCAATTTTTCTTTTTCTTTACCGACAATTTGTAAGGATTCAGTAACCATTGATTCACCCATCCATTGATGAGGGTTCTTTGGTTGTTGCTGGTTCTCCTGCAATTAGCTTATCTTTTACCGACGATTTGTAGGGGTTCAGAGACCATTGGTTCACCCATCTACTGATGTGGGTTCTTTGGTTGCTGGTTCTCCTGCAATTTTTTCTTCTTACCGACGATTTGTAAGGGTTCAGTGACCATTGCCGCCATAGCCTCATAGCCGCTGGATTAGTCCAGGCTTGGGGGTGGTCGGAGTCCCTCCTCTCGCTAGGGGAGGAGGTGACGGGGTATGCCCCCCTTTAAAAAAAAAAAAAAAAAAATTGGTTCACCCATCTACTGACGAGGGTTCTTTGGTTGCTGGTTCTCCTGCATTTTGCTTATTTTTTACAGACGATTTGTAAGGGTTCAGTGACCATTGGTTCACTTATCCACTGATGAGGGTTCTTTGGTTGCTGGTTCTCCTGCAATTAGCTTATCTTTTACCAACGATTTGTAAGGGTTCAGTGACCATTGGTTCACCCATCTACTTATGAGGGTTCTTTGGTTGCTGGTTCTCCTGCAATTAATTATGGAGAAGCTAGCATTCTTGCTAGGATAGAACTAGCACATAATCCTCCTGCAATTAGCTTATCTTTTACCGACGATTTGTAAGGGACCATTAGTTCACCCATTCACCGATTAGGGTTTTTTTGGTTACTGGTTCTCCTGCAGTTTTTCTTATTTTTTCTGTTTGTTTACCAGTGCATTTAAGAGAGAGGGAGAGTTATTCATAACCTGCTAGCCACAGGTTATTCTTTTTGAACCAATCTGGACGTACTGCACTTTACCAAGCGAGTTTGCTGCTTTACACTGTAAAAGTAGCTGGTGGACACTCCTAAGTGTAATTTTTATGTATTTTTGTATGAGTGCCCTTTTTCGAGTGTTTTAAATATGCCTTTGCCCCGAATGGTAGTGATTGTTTAATTTGCCCGATATTTGTCACGGTTAAAATAAATCTTTCTTTGAACTTTTAATGGTGTTTCATTGTTTTTAATAGTTTTTTGTGATTTGTTTATTAATTCACGAGGTTCAGAGTTAAAATACATGACAATTGTCATAATGTCTTGTCCGAGACAGACCGGATGAAAAAGAAGAACAAGTGTTGGCGATAACTCTTCTAATGTTGTTCTACAAGGTTGTTCATGGTTTATCTGTAGTCATAAAAAAATTAAACTAAAAAGCCATGGGAACTGACGATGATGATTCACATATAACAAATTTGCCACATCCACATCTCTCATGGAAATACCTTGGGTAATTATAAATATAATTATTCCACGGGAGATGTGGATGTCTTAAATTGCTCTTAGAGCTCTAATAGTTTGTCTTTTCTCATCTGGCACTGTCCCAGGCACAACTTCCATTTGATTTTACAAACGAAATAATAGTAATATGTCGTGATTATGTAAAATGAAATGAAAGGTGTGCCCGGGATAGCACGGACGAGAAAAGACAAACTCTAAAGAGCTTGTTGTGCAAGGTTGTAACAGAACAGTACAAATATTTGGGTCTGCATATTATTCCTAAGCAAACATGGAAAACCCAGATACAAAAGATGACTGGTTCAGTGAATGCTAGGCTTAGGTCTGTCCAAAGTGTTTTGAAGGGGTGTCCAAGTAACACTAAGTCAGTGGACTATTTTTCTTTGGTCAGACCTTTGCTTGAATACTGTAGCTCCGTTTGGGACTCATAGGTGAAATTGAGATGGTCCAAAGAAGGGCTGCTAGATTTTTTAGGGGTAGATTTGGTAGAGAGGATAGTATCAATATTGAGATGGTCCAAAGAAGGGCTGCTAGATTTGTTAGGGGTAGATTTGGTAGAGAGGATAGTATCAATATTGAGATGGTCCAAAGAAGGGCGGCTAGATTTGTTAGGGGTAGATTTGGTAGAGAGGATAGTTCCAATATTGACATGGTCCAAAGAAGGGCTGCTAGATTTGTTAGGGGTAGATTTGGTAGAGAGGATAGTATCAATATTGAGATGGTCCAAAGAAGGGCTGCTAGATTTGTTAGGGGTACATTTGGTAGAGAGGACAGTATCAATATTGGGATGGGAATCGTTTAAGGATCCTAGAAGAGAGGCCAATATTGGGCTTCTGGCTCGTATTCTGAAGGGGGATTTTAATGTCAAAATTGTGAGACAGGCTCCTACTAGGTGTAGAAGAGTGGGACATACTAGAATGGTTCGGGAGCTTCATTGTAGATGTGACTAATACTTCAACTACTATTTCCCTAGAGTGTGTCGACAGTGGAACAGCCTTAACCCTATAGCCGGTGAATTAAATTGTCAATGTGCGACATGCCACTGGCGCGTTAATTTTCAAAAACGAGGTCTAACGGGTCTTGTATGACCCGTCGTGGCGCAGTTGGTTTATGACGGACTGCGGTTCGGCGATCCCGGGTTCGATTCCCGGTGCGGGCTTTGGCTCGGGGTACTGGTGAAAATGTGCCTCTCACATAGGGCCTAAGCTCTGAGAGGGGTAAAGAATCTTCCTGTTGTGATCCGTCACTTCAGTGAATTAAAAAAAAAAGTCTCACTTTTTTGAGAAAAAAATCATAACTTTCGATCTAAATGCCCTAGACACTTGACAGCTGGCAATTTCGAAAGATTAAATGAATGCGGTCTTACCTGTCACATGCCTGGCAAAGTGCCACTCCAGCAGACATGCTGGACAGGTGCTGCTGGATGGGCAGCCAGGTCGGGAAGCTTGCTGACTGTCACAGTGAAAAAAAAGGTTCTGGATGTTTCCAATGGTGCCATTATGGATGGTGGTCAGCAGGTGGATGTCCTTGTTGTCCCGCCACTTGATCGCACGCACCTTGCCCCAGGTGTAGGCCACCAGCTCACCCTTTTGCACTTTGGTGGTCTTCATTTTGGGTGGCATGTCCTTCCTGTTCATCCGGACAGTGCCAAACGAGTTGGTCCTCCTGGTCAGCAGTAGGTCAGCCAAGTAGGGGGACATATAATAATATAACCCTTGTCCAGCAGTGGGTCCAGCAAATTCATGACAACTTGAACTGTTTGGGGCTCCTTGTCATATTTTTTGTCCAGAGATGGGCGTCCAGACATACCCTGTGCTGGCCTCACACAACATAAAAAACTTCATGCTGAACTGGGTGCATTTCAGGGGCATGAACTGCTTCCAGCCCAGGTTGCCCTTGTGCTGGAGGAGACTCTCGTCAATTGAAATTGTCTGACCAGGGCTGTAGGCAGTTCGAAATGCTTCCAGCAAGCTCTGGTAGATGGGCCAGATCTTCCGGAGCTTCCAGCAGGGGTGGGTGTCCTTCTTCTGCTGGATGGCCACATTGTTGACAAAATGCATGAACCGGGTGATCATGCTGAACCGACACTTCTGCATGTAGTGCCGGAAGAAGGGGTGTCCATCTTCTCACTGCTGGACCAGTAGCTCTCCACAGTGGGCTTGCTGATTACCCCCTGCTGGATGACCAGGGCCAGCCACACCCAGAAGTCATCAGCAGTCATGTCTGACCACTTCTGTGACCACAATTTGGGAGTGAGGGTCATGCTGGTCAACTGCTAGCCAGCATACCTGTTGGACTCAGTCACTATGTTTGCCACCATTTTGTTGCACAAAAACACTTTGAAGATCTCCAGGGGGTCCGAGTCCGCACTTAACTTGTTGGGGATGCTGGTTGGACCCGGATTCCCTGGAATGGAAATGCTGGACTGGTTGGATCATCTAATTTGGCCAAATGCCACACTCGCAGTGATGCAAGGTGGTCATCATAAAAACGCATTTCTGGCACTCCACTTTCACACTCACTTTCTTCGTCGGAACTGCCCAGTTTCAACAAATTTTCACTGCTGGATGACCGTGACACATCCATAGCACTATCCCCTGGGTCACCCAGCACTTGTTCCGGCAATTTCGGTGACAAATCTGGCAAATTCAGTGGGGAAGCGCCACGTTTTTGTGTTGTTTTTAGTTGAGCGGCCATTATTCTCTCCCTTGACTCATGAACATGCGCATGCGCATTTTTGCTCCCCTAGCATCACTGTGTCACCGCTAAATGGCAACACAGTGACCGCATAATCATGGGTCCAACACTGTTGGAAAGGCCACGAAAGCGTGATTCCAATGGTGTTGGACCCATGACTAGGGGATTTGTGGGAGAGGCGGGAAAAATCGGCAAATCACAGTAACAGGGTCATCCCGTTACCACCAATAAGGATGCATTTTTGCTGTAACGGGATCATCCCATTACTGCCGAATAACCCTTTAACTGGCCAGCCCAAAGATATCTTGGGCAAGAAAATCCGCATACCAGCGCGCATCCTGAAGATTTCTGGTTTTAACTTTTTAAAAATTCGTGGCAAAAATCTACCCATCACAGAGAAATGATAAGCACATAATTGGACAAAGCGGAAAACATAGATATCATTAGACACGCGCATTTGCTGGGTCGGTTGCTCCATCTAGCACCAGTGACCAACAACATTTGCAGGAGCGGCGATTTTTGCAGCAAAAAAAGAGACAAAATGATAGCGCCCATGAAAATGCTAATTGTGCGGATTTGGATAATAAGTGCTAAATAGTACTGGATAGTGACTGATCGTGATGGATAATAAGTGCTGGATACAACATGTCTCATCCATCAGTGATTTTGGTCCTGCAAAATTAGGTGAAGTGCAACGAAAGTGCATGTTTGTGGGTGCACGTCCCAAAGGTCCCCATGGCCTTTGCACAGCTCTTGGCCATCCAGCATTCCGGAATTTTGTTTCCAGGGGGTTCCGTGGGCCAGCACCAGCATCACGGATAATTACAGTGCTGGGCTGGTCCCCTGGAAATCACGAAATATTTTGTGCATGAGTACAGTGCGGCAGAAAGGAACCAGAATGCAGGTAGGATGCAACCAAAGCTGGTCACAGCTCCAGGCTCAATCCGGCTTTGCTGGATGGGCACCAGAGCCATGACTTTGGCATGCCATGCAGGAAGAAGGGGTCTCCACCAAGGAGCTGCTGGACCAGCTTCTGGATGACCCCCTCCCTCCAGCACCACATGCAAGAGTCACATTTCCTGATCTCATCCGGCACTGTTTGATTGGTGCTGGAGCTGTGCTGCCAGCAATTTCAGTTGATGATCACCACCGGATTCATTTTGGAGCCACATTTTATTTTTAATTTTTTTTTAATTCACTAAAGTGACATGTCACAACAGGAAGATTCTGTACCCCTTTCGGTGCTTAGGCACTATGTGAGAGGCACACCAGGGGGTACCATTTGCAACCCTTCCAAATCACCAACCATCATGTGTCCACGACTTCCAGTTCGTAAGATATGATTTTTCAAACAAAAGTCGAATTAATTCGAAATTAATTGGCCGGGGGCATGTGGAGATGGGGAAATCAATTGGCCGGTTAAAGGGTTAATGAGTCAAGTCAAGAGCCTGTTAGGATAGGTGTGGACCACTGTCCTTAACTGGTCGTTCAACCCCTGCCATAGGCTTTATCCGAGGCTTATGTGTGTAGAGTATCTAAATCAAATTTATTAAATTAGAAGTATAACCCTCTGATTCGGCAAAAATATATTGGGACACAGGATGAAAGTAAGATACTCAATGCAAATACCAATAAAATATCGTTATCTCTTATTTAGATCTATATCTCAAATATGCACGGATCTCAATTCAATTCAAGTTCATTAATACACACATCACTTTTCATCAAGAAAATTAAAATGTCTTTAAACAAATTTTAGTTAACTTTCTGGGGAGCGACCCCATATTACCGTCTCCGCCATATTCCTTTCAATCTGAAAACATCGTCCTCGTCGTCCAGCAACACTCCACTCACTTTATGCCGTAAGAATCAAATTGACCATCAATTTGAAGATGTATTCGCGTTTCATGAGAAATGACGAATTCTTCGAACGAGAAGAGACTCCCACATTGTCGCCCGAAACACTTTACTCAATTGACTCTGCATGGCAAATGTTTATCGGACTTCTCTAGTGGAGCAGGCAGTTTGTTTGGACACTCTACCAAACAATATGATGAACATTGTTGAGGTTTTGCAAATCATAGCAAAAGTCAATTTTCAGCAAGGCAAAATTCATTCCTTATAAATTTTTGGAATTAAAAGTTCAGGAACACGGATTGGTTTTTAGATTTATCGAAATCGACAATTCATTTTTCCGATAAGAGTTCTATCGTAGATAAAACTTGTGTATCTTCAATAATTCATATTTGATTAGTACCTCTCTTTCGAATCTGTGATGGTTTGAAAAAATTTACATTTTTCTTCAATAAGCGAAAATTGTCCAACGAACCAGATCGAAGCAAGTATTGTCACGTATTTTTAAAAGACACCGCGTGAATTTACAGAAAGTCGAATAAAATGTATAAAAAATAAAAGCAAATCAAAGAGTTTCAATTTGGTCAAGCGATTATTTATTCGGTGTCATGGTAATCAGATCAAAAAGAGCAGGATAGTACATTTGAGGTTTTGTTGAACAGGGTATCCGTTCACATAATACATGTAAAATAGGGGGTGTCCACCAGCTCCTTTTCTAGAATAAAGGAGCAAACTCGCTTGGCAGGGTATAAAGAAATACGCTGAATTGGTTAGATAACCATTGGCTAGGTTGTTATGACTCGCTCTCTCTCTCTCACTCTCTGAACAGGAAGTAGGATGGAATTCCTGCACCGACACTGTTACTACTAGGTGGGAGCCTAGCCTCACTGGCCTTGATCATGAAGGGAGAGGAAGTGGGAGTCCTGCACCGACACTGTTACAACTAGGTGGGAGCCTAGCCTCACTGGCCTTGATCAGGAAGGAAGTGGAAGTGGGAGTCCTGCACCGACACTGTTACT
>JAQGBY010008301.1:0-10799 GCA_034698785.1 Mycogona germanica
AAGCGCGCGCACGACCGAGAAGAGAGGCAACACCTAAGTGGCCACCACATGTGGCGAAAATGGAATCGTGAATACGTTAAAGAGCGGCAACACAGAAAACGTGGTCTCATCTCATTTATTCTAACACCGTGAATACGGGCATATGTTTCACAAAATTCAGTTAATCGTAAAGATTAATCGTCACTGAAGCGAATCGCCTGCTTTTCGGCCAAGCGCCGATTCTGAACAAGGCGCAGGGTCAGAGGTGAAATTTTTCGGCCGAATTTTAACGGCAGTCTTGTGCGCAGTGTCGGCGACCCCGGTAAGATTTTCGTGCACCGCATCGGCGGTTCCTGAGAGGTGTTCTCGTCGGTACTATAGGTATTTTCGATATTTGTCGATTTTCACCGAATTTCTACGCCAGATGCAGGTGATGCAACTATGCGCTGTTTCTGAGACGAGCCTTATATGCGCCGTTTGTAGTGCCGGGTTACGAACAATTAAGGTTTCCTGGCGGACGGTTTTTGGCCCGCAAGACCTATGATGCGATGCCCATTTGGATCCAAAGCCATTTTGAATATATATATCAAGGCCCATTTCGATCCAAATCCAATGGTACTTCAGTGCGCCGTGTCTCTTGGTGGACGTTTAGTGCACCGTATGGAACAGAATGGAGAATTATGGTGGGCTGACTCAGCCAAGGAAGGTCACGCCGTCTCGAGGGTCTCGGGGTGCCGTCACTCCTGGGGAAGGAACAAGGTCAGTGGGCTTGTATGTGCCGTGGATTCAGTGCACCATCTCTGCTGACCAGTATTGATTGGTGCACCAAGAGAAGCGGGTTCTGTGCGCCATCTCTACCGTGGAAAGAGCAAGGTTCGCAGGATCATTGGCGAGGAACCGGAGCAACAAGCGGAAAAGGAGGAATATCGGCGTAGCTAAGGTAAGTAAAAGTTATAAAAAATTACGGGAATGCCGATTTTAACCTCGAAGAATGGGCAAGGCAAGATGGCACCCAAGGTCATAGATGAATTGCGGGGAGGGAGTTATTTAAATGGAAGAAGCGGCACAATAGAGACCAACTGACCGAAGTCAGGGACTCACCTCAGCCAAGAAATTCTCTAGGTCGTCTCAAATAAAAGTCGGCGCAACAGAGGGGGAAGAACTAAGAAACTTGGATGGTTGGGGGAAAATGTAACCGAGAAGGTCACTATGCTGCAAGAAAGGAAGTGAGGGAATTAAAGATGGAGCCCAAGGTCAAAAGCAGCTGAACTGTAGATGCATCGCTGCGGCAACGGGAATTTGCATGAGGGAAAACGACTAAGGATCTGAACGATTTGCTGCAGGATTTTCTGCAGGAAGGGGAGGGGATAATGCCCAATGAATACCGAATATTGGAGAGCGAGAACTGCCAGAAGGAATTTTGATGGCAGATAGCAACAATTTTGTCCAACCCCGGCTCCATCCATAATAATTCAGATTTTCCATCCATAATTTTTTTAATTGCACGAGATGATGCAGTTATAATGTAATTGATGAAAATAAATGTATCACAAAGTGTTGTCTAGAGGACGGATCCCTGGTAGGGCTTTTTGAGCTGCTGCGGTGGACAAGATTTAAATTTTTAAAAACAGGTACTAGAACATATAGGGTGCACAGGGAATTGGATGTGATGGAAGTCTTTGTGAGACGAGAGATATCAATGAGAGATGAGAGATTGAGAGATGGAGAAGGGGCAGAATAAGCGGATTGGGTGAATGTGCCGTTACTGGGTGGTCGTCTTGTCTGCTGGACTTTACGGTATAATTTTTATTTATGGGGCCTCGCCAGCTCGCCATCGATGTCTCTGTCCCGTGCTCGTTCACTTATGCTTATAAGTTATTTCATTCGATTTAATGTGATTTCACAATATATATACCTAGGGCTGATTTTGGGTATATACGAATATTGTACGAGTACAAAGTTCTGTATATCCACATTGCTCAATTCTTGATTTGATGACAGGTTTGGGTTTTTGGGATCTTGAAATTTGAACTGAAAATTACGTCCAAAGTGTGAATTATTAGAAGAGTTATCGCCAACTCTCGTTCATCTTTTTCGTCCGGTCTGACCCGGGCACAACCCCGGCTATTCTGGTTACAAATGAGACATGTATCATTTTTAATTTCTGAGGAATGACAAACTCAAATCTTGAACCCCCAACTTTGACAATTAATTTGTACCCCGAGTTTCTGAGTACGTATATCCTGGTTCGTCTGCTCACCGGCAAATTTCACACCCGGAATGTGTCGGCTAGTGGCATATATTCCATGAAAATCCCACACTGCTTTGGCCGCTCGCGGATAGAACTCTGTGAGAAATCCGCCGCCATTTTGCTTGTCAAAAATGCCTGTGTAGCCCCACTCGTGTCCCGGAATTGGCTGAATTTCAAGAATTTCCACCACTAGAAGGTCACCCGGCTGGGCACCCTCCACTCTGATCGGTCCAGACAAATAATGGCATTGGGACAGGTCTATGTTCTTGATGTCGTCGGCCGAATCGTTGTTTCCAATCTGGCCACCTGGCGGGGAAGATGTGTACATGTATGAAATACTTTTTACCCCAAAAGATCATCTAAAGCGAGGAGTTAGTTATCCTTCTTTATTTATATACTTTCTGCATTTACATGTCTGATCGCATAACTTTATTTTGATGAAACCATTTTTTGATGAAACACAAAATTTTGAGTTTCATTGGGAATATTTATTTTAAAAAAAAATTGGACACTATCCACAAATTTGTTAGAATGGAGCGCTTTTGCATCTTGATTTTTATGTCACACAACTGTTCAGAATACTGTTCAATGTTCATGTGATTCAACATCTGTGAATCAACATCATGAAATATGTGAAACATTTTTTGCTAACATATATACAATGGTGAAGCCCGCGCCAGCTAGTTCAAAAGCTAGCTCGGGCTTCACCATTGTTTTGAGAAAGTAGTTTTGACAGCATGTCAAAACTTATTTATTATATAAATATAGAAGTAAACGCCAACATGGTCGCCTGTAATGTTTTCAACTATAATTCTTGATTAAATCGTTATTTATCGTTTTTATTATTGATTCAATATCGTCGCCAGTTATTTTGGTTTGTGTCCAGCTTAGTAAAAGATGGCACACTTCTTGATCAATATATATACTACTTACCTGTCCATTCCATGCACTCCACATTGAAAACTTCCCCTGGAGCAACAGCACCTACCGCAGGAATATCCTGATTTGTTTGAGTGTCACGAAAAATAAAACGGATTAGATACTGAAAAAACAAAATCTCAAAAAAGAAGTTTTATCGTGTTTCATTTACCGCAAAACAAGACATTTGACATCTCATTTCTTGTCCCAATTCTGGAAACGAGGAAACGTCTCATTTGGGAAAAGGTGATGGAGAAAATCCTTTTTTTTTAAACGTTTGATCGTCTTTTTTTCTCTCCATAAAACATGTCTGAACGTCTCGTTTTATAAATTCCAGTGGTTCCCAACTTTCCCCAACAGTTATTCGCAACATTTTTGGATATTAAATATTTCTGTGGTTCTCAAAATATGCGATATTCTTAATCCTCGATCATTTCTAATCACTAAGAGGGTGTGACTACTATTGTAAAAAAGAAATTCCTAATTAAACCCGCAATTTCGTACGGTTCTGACGTCTGACGCACAGAAAATAATGTCTGTTTATTTTTTTATTTTAATTCACTGAAGTGTATATCACAACAGGAGTTTTTGTGCCCCTTTTGGTGCTTAGGCATTATGTGATGGGCACAATTTCCTCTCACTCGCAATGGCAATCAGATGCGAGTCAAATATAATTCAAATTTCTTGCCATCCGAATTGTCTTTAAGGGAATCGATACAAATTGAATTTCAAAAAATCAAACGATTGTATCCTTTTCTAAACACGAAGCACGCGTTGGTCTATTTACAAATTTCGTTTGTATTTTTCTAACCGCGACATAATGCCCATATATTTAATGTGAAGCAAAATTTACCTTACATGTGTGATCTTTTAAGTTGATACTCAGTATTTAGTAACAAACATGATAAGAAATACTAAATTTACATTTGGGTTGTTTTCTTTCGCGTTTTAATTGCCGTAGAAAAATTACAAATAGCTGCATATTTTAACTTTTGTTTTCGAGCACAAATATCTCGTGTCATCTTTGGAACGTTATTTAAATGAAACGGGCTGAGTCTCCTTATTCGTGAGATGATCCGCGTGTTTTCCACAAAAGCGAAACTTTAAACGCTTCGTTTTCAATTTCATTGCGTCTTATGAGATATTTCAACTGCTTATTTTGCAACGTTTCATTTTTAAATACATTTTGGCAGAATGACCTTTGAAATTTAGACGATATTAACTTTAACTAACTCTAAAACAAAAGGGGGAAACAAGCTAAAGAGATGGCGACAATTTCGGTCATCTCCTTTATGAGACAGAGCTGCATCTTTTGAGACGATTTCATAAATTTAAGTTGTCTTGTCTCCATATTCAGTTGTTTTTGCATCTCAAAAATGAGATTTTGTTTTTGCATCTCAAAAATGAGATTTTGTTTTTGCATCTCAAAAATGAGATTTTGTTTTTGCATCTCAAAAATGAGATTTTGTTTTTGCAGTGTACTTTAGATTCGTTTACACTGCTGATTGAAATATTTTTAAAATGTTTCAAAATGACCCAAATATATTTTTTTAATGTGTTGTGTTGTGCTCGTGGATTCTCGACTATTCGATCCCAGGATACTAATGAAAATGTGCCCCTCGCCATAGTGTCTAAGCGCCAAGAGGGGTACAGAAAATCCTTGTAGTGCAGTGACTACAGTGAATGGGGGGGGGGGTACAATTTGTACGAGTATTTTTATAATAATAAATTTCATCAAAATCCGTGGAATAAATACAAATAAATATAAAAAGAATTTGGCGTATTTAAAAACAAAAATAATTTAAACAGCAAAACAAATTACTGTAAAATATCGCTGAAAGTAAAAATTGAATGAGTGGGTGAAAGGCAGAGTGGTGTTTGTCAATTACAAGAAATTGTTAGGTCTAAAATGCAAAAATGCATAAAATGTCGCCTAATCCAAAGCCGACAGAGGGCAGCATTTTAGTTTGATAAGACAGAACCGTTTACAGAGTATAACAATCGAATCTCTGTTGTTTTGTCAATTCAAGAAAAAATGGACTTATAACAACACACTCTGGTTTCTATCTCTTCAAATGCAAAATATGTTCAAATTAATATGATAAATATAATATGATTTATAAGAATATAAGAATGAATATAATAAGATGCTAATATGAAATTAATATGATTTGTTAAATAAGAAAAAGGTGAATCTTAAATGTTAACAAATTAGATAGTTTTTTTTAAATGACCATGTTTACCGGATGCCAACGGTTGTGGAAAGCAGGTTTCGGCTGTTGACTCGGCCTAACATTCGGATCCACCTTGATCAGAGTCTTGACCATTCTTGCTGATTTTCAAGTACAACTTCACTCGAATCGAACGAACCACTGCAATATTGAGAGACACAGTGACTGAGCGACGTTTTGTGCAATCACAGAAAAAGCAAATCATACTGTATTACGTAAGCAGTACGACCCTCGATTTCGACATGTCCTGTCGGAGTTGAATGCTTGTCAAATCTTTTGATTAAAATTAATTGCTTGGGAAGAAAAAGCATTTGGCTAAGTATAAATTAAAAAGCAAATCTGTATCTTCCTAAGATCCCTCCATGTGTACCGCACTACAATACCGAACGGGCATCAATATTTTCCAGATATGCTCGTTGACGGTCATAAAGGATTAGAAAATAGAAAATTATGTTCGAACAACGGTACACCTCTTAAATCTAAATCTTCATTATACACAATACACTACGGTTAATTTCATGTTTTGTTCCATGGAAATGCCATTTTGTTTTTTAGTCAAACGTCTGCGTGAGTTTAAAATCATTTACGTGGAGTAAAACGTGAAAATGAGCTAGTCAAAATTGGGTTTTTAAGGGGAAACATGCACATTAATTGTAACGATTGCATGATGCGTTTGGTCCAATGGACATGTCATAGTATTTCGGTCTCACACATTTTTTTCTCCATTCAGGATTATCTGTACCCTATGGCGAGGGACATATTTTCTGGCACCAGTACCCCGGGATGGAATATGTGAGCCCGCGCCGGGAATTGAACCCGGAACCACCGTGCCTGTCAGTCGCAATACCGAACGGGCTAGACGAGTCGTACTTTTTTAAAAATTCCCAATCCACCGCACTACAGGCGTTACGTCCCCTCATATGTCCCCTCATGGTGCTCAGGCACTATGCGAGGGGAACGACCAGTACCCCGGGATCGAAATTTTCGAGAGCCCGCGCCGGGAATCGAACCTGAGACCGCCGAACCACAGTCAGTCGATAAACCAACTGAGCTATGACGAGTCGTACCCCAGCCTTTATTTTGCGCTGCCTTTATTTTTTTCATCGAATTTGTGATAGACCTTAACAAAATTACATTTACATTTTTTTTATTTATTTATTTCAGTGTCCAAACGACATGTACAGCTTTATATATGAATCATTTCAATTAACTCGGGGCACGAAAGGTTTTTCCTGGACCCTCACGTTGTGAAACAATGTGTGAGGGCCCAGTAAATAAAGAAAAATTGCGAAAATAATGTTCCGACTTTGGAGTGTTAAAGCATCAAACAATTCTCAAACATTAGAGCACTCTAGGGAGAAGGTTACAGATAAGTTACAGATTTTTTCCAAGGTCTAAAAAAACACCGAAAGAAGTGCCGATATTGTAATAAGAGAATATTTTCCAAGTTATATAATTTATCACCCTATTTTGTTAGATCATTTGGCAACATATAATAATTCGGTTTAGGTTTAAATTCCAATAGACCGCTTACGATACTTTCACGACTTTACTTTGGAAGGGGAAACGATAATTGATCCGTTTTGACAAGGTTACGGATATAAATTTTAAAAGTTGCAAATGTGTCAAAGTCCAGTTTTATCCCGAAATTGTTTAATAATCTCGGCAATACGCATGACAGTTCTGAATCTGTTGCACGATTATTAGTGAACATACAATGGATCGAAGCACGGGAAGTTCTAATGAATGGCAGATTTTTGAAAGTGGCCTTTTTTAAAGGTAACCAATGTATTGTATAGCACTACAGGCGTTTCTGTACCCTTTTTGGTGCTTCAGCACTATGTTTGTCTAGGACTAGCGAGCACATTCGAGGACTGAGGAGAAGAAATGAGAAATTTCAAATTCCACTTACCATCTACCATCTTAGATCTGATTTTGGGATCATATATTTTTTTCTTTTTTCGCAATCAACCGTAGTCAACCGCACTACAAGCGCTCTTTACCCCTCTTGGTGCTTAGGCACTATGAGAGGGGCACGTCCGACTAATTACCATAACATTTGTTGAACCGAAAAATCCGAATAATTTGGCCCTCGATTTCGACATGCCCTGTCGGAAATGATTGCTTGGCAAATCTTTTGATTCAAATATCCATTACTTGGAAAATTAGAGCATTCAGCTAAGTACGAATTAAATATGATCTGTATCCTCCTAAGATCCCTTCAGGCCAAGGTTTATAAAATACAAGAAGGGTGCCCGGCTTTACAGTAACCACCAATGAAATAAAAAATAATGGTTTAAATTTACCGGTTATTTTACGTTTGTTTTTGAAAAATTCGAATTTTCACGTGCTATAGTAACGTCATGCAGCGGTGTCTCAACATGTTATTTTTATATTAAAAAATTAGGATTTCCAAACGTTTGACAATTGAAATGTTAAATTGAAAAATAATCGTTTTTAAAATATCTATTTGATTATTTTTTGCTTTTTAATATTGTTATTTTATTTTATTTGGTAGTTTTATAGTGAAAATATTATTCCGGTAATATTATGTAATAGTAGTAATACGATCTGTAAACTGGTGTACTTTGTTGTCTCGTGAAATCGACGACGACGAGTTTTTCATGTGAAGACGCCATTCTTTTATTGTGAAGCGAGAAGGAGATTATCAAGAATTTGGTAATGGTTATTTTATTATGAAATATTGAAAATAGAGATCTGAAAAGTGGTCGCTAGCAAATTATTGAGATGTACTAACGGTATGTAAAATTTGTATTCAATTTCATTGAGCCGTTCGAGAGTTAGTCTCCGAACAGGAAAATGAACTCTCCAGTTTTATAATAGCTCACCCGGGCCACGCCTTGCTGTGGCTTCCGGTGAAATGGCTCGGTCACACTACCTCGTGCACACAATTTTCCCTTTTTCCCGGGAATTTTTTAGCCCGGAAATTTTTTAGCCCGTTGACGGCCATAAATGATTAGAAAATAAAAAATTATGTTAAATAATTTGGCCATTTAATCTTGTCCAATTGGCCTTTTTAATCTTCATTATAATATACATTACACTATGGTTCATTTCACGATTTGCTCCGTGGAAATACCATTTTGTTTTTTTAGTCGAACACATGCGTGAGTTTAAAATCTTCAGCGTGGTCATTGAAATGTTTCCTCACATGTGCTCACTAGGCCTAAACAAAATGACGTTCCCGTGGATCAAAACGCGAAAATGACCTAGTCAAAATGGGGACTTCACTGTTCGGTAAATACTGCCGCCATTTTCAATTTTTTCTACTCCAACCACCAACAAAAATGTTATTTTTGAAGGGTGCCAAAAAAAACCCCGTTTCGCTAGAAATTTGATCATAAAATTGCAAATCTTTAATTTTCATTTCATCATTTTGGCACACATGTTGGTCTTTACTTTCTTTATGGATTGGCCTCGCGCACGTAACGTCATCATTCGCATTTTTGAGGTTCAAAATGACACTCGCTATACAAGAGCGAAATGCGATTTGGTTTTTACGTAAAACGAAAAATGTCAGTGCAAGACAATTTCTAAAAGAATTTCCGGATAAAAACTGTATGCTAGGTGACTTGAAGGTGGTTCTGTTGAAAATTAATGAATGTGGATTTGGAAATCGCCGCAAGACAGAAAATTATGCACAATGTTTAGCACATGTCTGACGTTGAGCAATTGGTGTCAAACATCAGTCAACATTTTACATGCAGTAGCAGACATTGCAAAGAATGCAGATTTTGTTGTTCATGATCAAAAATGATCATGAACTGATCGTGAAATAATCAAAAATGACTTGAAATAGAAATGATTAAAGAACCAGAAAGCTAATAAACTGTCTAAAAAAAACAAGATGGCCGCTTAATGTGATATGAACGATTCGATCTCTCAATGGCGAAATCGTCTCTGTGAATGCAATTCTCAGTTATAACAGATACCTTTAAGCAAACACTGTAATAGTCATTTTGTTTGACCACCTTTCATTCATGTGTGTGCAAAATGGCATTAGTTTCGGTTAAATGCTAAAATGATTAAGAGCAATTTTTAATCGTCTGCATTTTAAATAGACGTTCTCGGGCAAAACAGTCAAAAGGGTTAAAATCTAGCCTGTGTTAATCTGAATTCTATCGTCGCCTTAATTCAAAACAATTAACTTAATCATCAAAATACTCTATTTCAAATAGAATTAATACCATATTTTTTTACCAAATCAACTGTAGACAACCGCACTACAGGCATTAAGAGATTCTGTACTTCTCTTAGTGTATATTTGATTAATAAATTGTTTACTTGTTTTTACAGTATATGGAAAACTTAAGATTGATGTTGACGTTGTTTCTTAATTTTTATTTTTCAAATTGCTATGCAAATTATACTCCTACAGAGGTTGGTAGCGTCTAATTTTTCAATTTCACCACCAAGCAGAATAGACTTATTTGTCGCCATGATGGATATGATCAATGATCTGAGAACTATTAATGTAGGCGAGGACTCTTCCAGGGGTATGCCAATTGGGATTTGACTGATTGAGCGCCACTAGCGGCGGCAAATGTAAAAGACTGCTTTCACCCACCAACTAGCGAAATTGGTGGCACCTAGTGTTAAAGCTGAATTGTTCATACCACCGCGGTGAAGCTGAAAGGGTGAGCGTTTGATTTATTCATGAGGTTGGAGCAATCACCTGCTAACAAAAAATGCTTTAATCGTCCAGAGTCCGGTCGTGAGTCCAGCGTTGCGGTGAAGAGGCCAGTGGAGCTTCGAGAATTTCGGAAAAACCCAGGTTACCCTGTTCTCGGTCAGGCAACAACAGTAAAAATGGTTTGTTTATCAGCATGCGATGAGTCAGTTTTGACCTTAAACAGACGGTCAGTCTTTCGTCCACTCTTGGGAATTCCCAATTTCTGAGCGAAATTTTCAACTGTTTTTTTATTAAATAAAAAGTGCAGAGAAGTTCTCTGATTCGGATATATTTTTAAATAGAAGAAGACATAACAATAATTAGTATAGCAGCAATAATCCGAAAGTTGCATGAATAATACGACGAAAGGAACGATATCTCCACGCTACACTCCGTCATAATCACCGAAAAAATAAATTTGAATAAATTAAAATAAGAAAATTGTCTTCACAGTATATCTCGTGGTCAGCCATCGTGGTTCTTACAGATATCGTTCCTGTCGTCGTATTATTCATGCAACTTTCGGATTATTGCTGCTATACTATCTAGCTATATATCTTTTTTTTTTTTTTTAGCAATATCGAAATGCCAAAGATAGATCAGATCAGTTTTCATAAAGATACAAGAAGGGTGCCCGGCTTTGCCTGAGTTTACAGTAGCCACCAATGAAATAAAAAATTAATTGTTTAAATTTACCGGCTATTTTAAGTTTACACGCGATAAACGC